>CM047810.1:23246968-23438733 GCA_026214975.1 Gentiana macrophylla
TTAAGTGATACGGTGAGTTGGAAATGTTCTAGCCTATGGGTCTTTGTAAATTCTACAACTAGGCCAAAAACACAGTGAGTGCCTTAGAAGCGTTGAAATGAGCGAAGACATGGATCTAGAAGGTTCATTCATGAACCTTATACGGTTCTTCCACCTTTTCACCTTATAGGTGATATAGTAAGTGGATTCATTGCTTGAAGCAAGGACCAGGGTGGTCGTCGAGAGATTCGTGTGTGTGTTGAGGCGGTTCCTTTGACTTGATCATATGGAACATGATATGAAGATAGTCTCGAGTCCCCACGGATAGCGATCCGTTTATGGCTAGAAAAAGTCAGTTGCGTAGTATTGCATGAGATTCTTGTGTTTCAACTTGGTCTTGTGTGTGCGAGTGATTGGTTTTAGGCCAAGTGGGAGATTGTTGAAATAGTGTCCTAAACCCAATCGGGTTGGACCGGATCCGACCGGTCGGATCATCTCTACTATTTCTTTATGTTTATACATATATTAAATGGCTTTTACATTTGTCATATATATGTTCTTTTAAAGAACCAATTATGAATTGTTATATGATAACGTCCTTAGTATTAAACTCGTGATAGAGAAACCATGATAGGAGATTATGGTTGATGAGATCTCTAATCACTTTAATAAGTTTGATACTTAAATGTCTCTAGCCGATGTACTATTAAGCAGGGCATTGATAGTATAAAGCAGAGACTAGCACGTATTAGATGTCTTACGTCTTTAAGGGCATGGATAGATCTCGTCTATCGAAGTGTAGAGACACTTGGACCGTACGCGTGGGCGTGTATTAGAGAATGCGACGTTAGGTCGACCCACTTACACGGATAAGTGTCACACTATGTGACGGTTGTGTAATTATCCTTCCGACCGAGTCGTCATGGAATCACGGTGTGGATTGTCATGCTTTGACACTATTGAGGTTTCCAGCCACGGGCGATCATGCGGTAGTGATTGGGTGTGATATTGAAGCATCGCGGAGTATACATGATTGGTCGTCCGGGAATCGCGTATCCTATGATTGGGATCGAATATCGAAATGGCCTTCTTATAAGGAATGTCTTACTCTCGTGAATCTTTGCAAAGTGGGAGTAAATGAGTTACGAGAGAGAGCTTGATATCCAGATTATAAGATACGGTCGTTGATGTTTTGACACTCGACTAACGACCGTATGGATATTATTACATCGATAGGATTGTAAGTTACACGGTAACTGTTTCACATGAAAGGTAGTAGTCATTGCATTTGACTCTTCCGATGATTGGGGGTCACGGTGTGTTTGCTAGACGCTATCCCGTGATCGTTAGGCATGAAGGGCATTTTCGTAATTTGCACTTTGTGTCTACGGCCAACATATTCGGAAGCCTATCGGGTCACACACATATGAACATCTAGTCGGATTAAAATGTGGTTATAGTAGATAACCAAATAAGGAAAGTTTATCTCGAGACTATAAAGGTTATAGCGGTAAATTAATATGGTGGTATTTATTTATTATGAATAAATTAAATACAAGATATTAATTATGATGATTAATTAAATATGTATATTGATACATGTAATTTAAATTAATGATATATAATATACATGGATTTTGCAAATTAATTAATCATAGTATTATATTAATAAAGAATTTTCCATAATCCAATTTATGGAAAGTAAGTGGCGCCATCTTTGAGTGTTGATTACACACTTGGATTGTGCAATTTAATTAATAAGATTATCATATATTAATATTAGATATTAATGACTATAGATTTGCACACATGTGTAAATTGATTTATGGTAATGAAATAAAGATAGTCAATATTAGATATTAACAATATCTTGGAAATATTTAATATAAGATATTAAATTAAATGAGATAAATCAATCAATTATATTTTCCTTATTTTATTGGTTAAAAGTTTTCCTTCCTACAAGCTACTTGGCGCCACCTTCACTATATATATGAGGGCTTGCCAAGCTCTTATATACACCATAATTCCAAGAGCAATTGTTCTTGTGAAAATTGCAAGAACTCATAGTTCTTGTGTAAGAAAGAGGGCTTCTGTAGTGAGTTTGTGAGGAGGAAAAAGTCCGGTCCAGCAATCGGGGTTTTCCAATAGCAATCCATGGTGGGATTCCGGCTGTTTGTTCGTGTGGACTAGCGGTAGAGGCCGAACACTGGGCGGCTCCATCTTGAACTACTCTCTCAGAGACGGTCAAAGCGTCGATCATTTAGATCAACCGAGGTAACACCGTCTTTAGTTTATTCGTTTATTGCTTAAACGAAGTCGATCTTGGGTAAAGGAAATCAAAATTTTAAATTCACTGCGTTCGCGTAGATTTCTAACAGTGGTATCGAGAGAGAGCTTTGAGCTTAAGCAATAAGCGTTTTTTTTTATGTAGCTAATTTTATCTTTTAAATCACGTAATTAAAAGATGATATATTTTGATTCGTAAAACGATACACTTTAAAAGAAATTATTTTGTTATGTGTATTTTATGTTTCAATGTAGTTCATAGTTGTGATTAGTCGATAGATGCAAGATTCAAATCACGTCGTTAAGTCGAGGTTGAGTGATGGATTCTCGGTGAACCCACTCTTCGTTAATTCGATGTGCTCGACTTTTTCGTCCCGTGATATTTATTGTGCATAGATATCTCGTTGTTTAGTAATGTCTTGGTTTAGGAAACCATCGACATCCCTTTTGATTACGAATCAAAAGGAAAGAAACAAAAGAGAGATTTAATTTTAATTTAATTTTAGAATAGTTCTAATTAATTAAAATTAAATCGTTTAAAATTAATCGTTAATTTTATTTCGATTAAAATCATTTAATTAATTAAATGTTAATTAGTTAATTGATTGGATAAAATTATTTAATAGATTAAATGTTAATTGATTAATTAAGGACGCAAGTAGTTAATTTTTAATTTTATCTTTTTCATAAGATTTTATTGTATGGATTAGATATAGTAGATATAATATGATTATATGAATGCGATTGATCGTGACTCAAACCGATAGGATAGATGTGAATGATTTAATTTTTTCGTTGGTTTTAAAATTGTCCAAGGTCGTTATGAAGAACTCCGACCTAGTTTATTTTCTCGCATTTATCTCATTCCCATTGGCTCCCCCGTGTGCGGCGGGTATATTTATTTTATTAGATAGAATTAAATGTAACAAGAATGGAAGCAGAAGATGGAGACCAAAGAAAGACGAAAATAAAGATCCCATTGGAGAATGGGCATTAAAGATCCTATTGGCGATTTGCATTCTACCCTTAGATTGTGACCGCGGTTTCGTCGATTTGTATTGAAACCGCACCTAGGAAAAGTCCATGATCATACCGGTTACTTTACGCATTTATTTATTTTGTGCATGTATTTATTTTATATGATACGATAGATGCATGACTAGGCACGATCTAGATAAATGTGTAGGATATATATCTATAGAGATAGATATAATTGATGAGACCGAAATTAAAATTAATTAAGTTAATTGATTTACGAAAAATACTTCCACAACAAAAATCAAGTCGAAATATTGTCTCCCAATATTATAACGACGGTGAAGAGCCTGTGTTCGGATCCAACTGATCGACCACCGCCGGGAGTTGACCTACCTCGGGTATATCGTCGTTATTGAGATATGATCGTATGAGATCTCGTGAATATTGGGTTATGACTTGACTAGAGTCTTTCGGTGATTGGCCACCCGTCAGAGGCCGTCGACTTTAGAGACAAGGGTTGACTAACACATAGTGATGTGTATCGCCAAAGAGTTGACTAGTCAACCCGAGAATCACATAGAGATGTGAATGGTAAAGAATTACCTACCTTTCGAAATTATCTTGGTTGATCGACCACCGCCGGGAATCAAGGTAACTAGATTGGATCTCAGCCACTAAAGAAATTTTGAAATATTCTTGAAAGTCAATTGGGAGTAGTTGACTAGTGGGAGCAAAATCATAATCCCAAAGACCATATTTGATTTTGCGTGTATAGACAACAACACTCTTTTATCTTCATTTTTTGTTTTTTAGCAAACTTTTATATTTATGTTTTTCTCGATTAGTAAAACCAAATTATGACTGTTACCTTTTGAGAAACGTTCTCAAATATGGTTAAGTAATTTTAATCCTTTTAAAATAAGAAATGATATGAGCAATCCCGTTATAGTAGTTAGAGACAAGGAGATTACATAATTGATGCAGTGTTCGAGACTTTAATTATTAATGAAAGCGGAAGCTCATGATATGATTAAAACATTTGAAATAAGTTTCAATGAACTAATCATATATTGGATACGATCCAAGATGATCATTCAGTCATACGATGACAATTAATTCAAACGTTGAATAAGAATGACCACATCGAATTTTGAAAAGGTTGTTTTCGAAATTATAAGATCTAAGTATCGACTTAATTCTATCATTGCTTAAGGTTAATTAAATAGTCAATGTTTTGAATACGATTCAAAAGGTTAAATAAACTATTTAATAAACTTTAGATTTCCTTTATGAAAGGAAGTTGAAAACATAGCTCTTGTGATCTATCTTAAGTCTTATGAAGACTACAATAAGAAACATTTTTCAAGTGCTTAAAGGATTAAAAGGAAAGTTAGGGCATGTGCTTAAATAAAGAACTTATTGAAGTTTCTAATCTAGGCAAGTGAGTTGAGATAAATCTATCTAAGTTCAAGTCAACTCTTAGATATCTTACGAGTGTGATTAAATTAGAAAGATTAAATACAGATATGGAAGGTTAAACAAATGTTGTAACACTTACCATATTCTGGATCTAGTAAACTGATAAAGTGGAACTAAATAAATATTATTATGTTCGGTTCTTATGAAGAACATACTTTCGAGTTATTTGTTAGGATTTAGTAGACATATTCAATTGTAAAGAATAAATGTTATTCGATAAAGTTGGAAGGTCACCGAATCTAACATACTAGATTGATGTCATTGTATAGTTGATATACGTGATGAGATCTCGACTAAATATTTGTATGGTCATTATCTTTGATATTTGTAGTTGTTACAGATGTCGACTCTCGGAAGAGAAAGCGTATAATCAAATGTCATTTAGATGATGTGCGAACCATGTGATTATGAATTATGTGGGTAATACGTATCTTATCCAAAGATGATCGAAATACCCTTTTATGAAAAGGTTGTAAAAATCTAGAAAAATTGTCTAAAGCCTAAACATACCGATGTTTGTTGGCTTATGACAATTAATGCCACAAATAATTATTTATTAATCTCTATGACTATTTTAGAAATAGTTGAATGTATTTATTGAAATACGACAATTCGGATAGCCGAAAAGTTCGATCTAGTACTTAATATGAGATTGATGAGCTACTTAGGAATTAATTTTCAATTGGATTGAAGTAATTAATACACGAAGGGTGTTTCGTAAGTAAATGCGAAAGGAATAAGATTCTCCTTGAAGGATACCATCTTTGGGGTACGCAATTAGATTGTGTTCGGAAAATGGAAACAACACTTTATATGATAAAGGTGTGACGCAAGCCATGCGAAGTATCCTTACCCGTTTTGGGATAGAGCCTTATACTTAACCGAGTTCCAAAGGATAAATGTTGAATAAATTCCATATTAGATATGAAAGATGATAATGTCGAATCTATCTTAACCGATGATTTGAAGTTGCCGTGGCGAGAGTCGTAAATGCTTGGAGCCTAGTACGACATATACAACTTTGTGGAATGTCTTAGCTAGCACAATTTGGATATTATTTACTTTTCCGCGGAGCAAAATGTTTGTCTCCAAACATGTCTTTGTCTTTAAAGGAAGTGTTTCTTCCAAAAGAAGCAGTGGGAGTGAATCGAGATCTCAAAAGAGTTTGAGAACCACAAAGATACATTCAACCATTGGAACATGAGCGGACGCCACATAGCGATGAGGTGTAGAACAACGCCTCAGTGCACACAAAAGTTCTCAGAAGTCTCGTGGATAACCTTAAGCCCAAAAGGGCTACTGGTATGTTCATCTTGATGAATGTATATCTCACGACTTATGAAAGAATGTTTAAAAGCGGGATTGAGAGATATGGCTAGGAGCCATAAAATCGAATTAGATTCCATCGGTGACAACCAGGTTGCGAACCTAGTCCTGTCTTACCTAAGGGAGTGTCCACGAAAGGTCGACATGGATAGTAATACGATTACCATAAGGCTATAAAGGACGGTGAAGGGTATGAGGTGTAAACCTTGTAATTACCTTTTCTGCCGCCCGGTGAGCCCAGATTCTAATCGAGATGATGCTTGTTATAACCCATTATCATGGCTATATGATAGTGTTGAAGACGTTGGGTAGAAAGCTCGATTTTCATAGACGATGACATGATATGTAAGACCACGAGATTCATTTATGGACTCAAACAAGTTTCTCTAGACAATTTATTTGTTTGATAATCAAAGGAGTTTGATTTAGTCAAAAGAAGGATATGCCAATGTGCAATATGGATAGTGGGAGTGTCTTACGATTTTTGAGTAAGGTATTGGATATCTCTCTCGAGAATTATCGCCCATGTGTCACGATCAATTAATGTTTGGTAGTTCAAGGTTTTTACGAAAGCACTTGGATTGGCAGTTCTTATTTTTAGAAATAAGAATCTATAGTGATAGATTTAACTGCTATTAGATTATTGTTTACCTATATAGATGTGATGCTAAAAGAAGTTTAGCATAGATCGCGAGATCTGTCTATGTTAGGACATTGGTCCTAAAGATAAGGTGAAAGATGATGCTTATGGAAGGTCTCTCTTTGCTACTGCGATAGAAACCATCTTATAGGTAATGCCGGATGTTCATAGTCCATGAATAGTCATGAGCAAGTATGAAAGTAAACGGTGAATGTCGAGAATATCCTTAAACAAGTTAAGGAAAGTTTCTAGTTTATCGAAACTTGGAATTAAATAAACGTAGATGTACTGCACGTATATCCCGAGTCTTATGAAGGCGAGTGAGAGCTACTTGTCTGGGTTTGCGATCACTTGATTAAGTGATACAGTGAGTGGAAATGTTCTAGCCTATGGGTCATCAGTAAATTCTACAACTAGGCCAAAACACAGTAGTGCCTTAGAGGCTAAAATGAGCAAAGATACATGGATACAGAAGGTTCATTCATGAACCTTATACGGTTCTTCCACCTTTCTCAGATATAGTGATATAGTAAGTGGATTCATTGCTTGAAGCAAGGACCAGGGTCTCGTCGAGAGATTCGTGTGTGTTGAGGCGGTTCCTTTGACTTGATCATATGGAACATGATATGAAGATAGTTCGAGTCCCCACGGATAGCGATCCGTTTATGGCTGTGGTGGTTGCGAGTATTGCATGAGATTCTTGTGTTTCAACTTGGTCTTGTGTGTGCGAGTGATTGGTTTTAGGCCAAGTGGGAGATTGTTGAAATAGTGTCCTAAACCCAATCGGGTTGGACCGGATCCGACCGGTCGGATCATCTCTACTATTTCTTTATGTTTATACATATATTAAATGGCTTTTCTGTTGTCATATATATGTTCTTTTAAAGAACCAATTATGAATTGTTATATGATAACGCCCTTAGTATTAAATCGTGATAGAGAAACCATGATAGGAGATTATGGTTGATGAGATCTCTAATCACTTTAATAAGTTTGATACTTAAATGTCTCAGGTGATGTACTTATTAAAGCAGGCATTGATAGTATAAAGCAGACTAGCACGTATTAGATGTCTTCGTCTTTAAGGGCATGGATAGATCTCGCTCATCGAAGTGTAGAGACACTTGGGCATGCGTGGATGTGTATTAGAGAATGCGACGTTGGGTGACCCACTTACTTACACGGATAAGTGTCACACTATGTGACGGTTGTGTAATTATCCTTTCGACCGAGTCGTCATGGAATCACGGTGTGGATTGTCATGCTTTGACACTATTGAGGTTTCCTCAGCCCACGGGGCGATCATGCGGTAGTGATTGGGTGTGATATTGAAGCACGCGGAGTATACATGATTGGTCGTCCGGGAATCGCGTATCTCATGATTGGGATCGAATATCCGAAATGGCCTTCTTATAAGGAATGTCTTACTCTCGTGAATCTTTGCAAAGTGGGAGTAAATGAGTTACTTCGAGAGAGCTTGATATCCAGGATTATAAGATACGGTCGTTGATGTTTTGACACTCGACTAACGACCGTATGGATATTATTACAAATGATAGGATTGTAAGTTACACGATAATCGTTTCACATGAAAGGTAGTAGTCATTGCATTTGACTCTTCCGATGATTCGGGGTCACGGTGTGTTCACAGACGCTATCCCGTGATCGTTAGGCATGAAGGGCATTTTAAGTAATTTGCACTTTGTGTCTACGGCCAACATATTCGAGTTCTATCGGGTCACACACATATGAACATCTAGTCGGATTAAAATGTGGTTATAGTAGATAACCAAATAAGGAAAGTTTATCTCGAGACTATAAAGGTTATAGCGGTAAATTAATATGGTGGTATTTATTTATTATGAATAAATTAAATACAAGATATTAATTATGATGATTAATTAAATATGTATATTGATACATGTAATTTCGAAATTAATGATATATAATATACATGGATTTTGCAAATTAATTAATCATAGTATTATATTAATTAAAGAATTTTCCATAATCCAATTTATGGAAAGTAAGTGGCACCATCTTTGAGTGTTGATTACACACTTGGATTGTCAGAATTTAATTAATAAGATTATCATATATTAATATTAGATATTAATGACTATAGATTTGCATGCACATGTAAATTGATTTATAGTAATGAAATAAAGATAGTAATATTAGATATTAACAATATCTTGAAATATTTAATATAAGATATTGAATTAAATGAGATAAATCAATCAATTATATTTTCCTTATTTTATTGGTTAAAGGTTTCCTTCCTACAAGCTACTTGGGCGCCACCTTCACTATATATATGAGAATGCATGCTCTTATATGACACTATAATTCTAAGAAAGAATTGTTTGCATGAAAAATTGCAAAGAACTCATGGCTTCTTGTAAGAAGAAGAGTGGCTCTGTAGTGAGTTTGTGAGTGAGAAAAAGTCGGGTCTAAAGAATCGGGTTTCCAACAAGAATCCACAGTGGGATTCCGCGGGCCATTGTTCGCATGATTTAGCGGTGAGAGCTTTAACACTTTCAATTTCCACTTTGAACTATTCTCCCAGACGGCCAAAGTCGATCTTTTAGATCAACCGTAGTGAATCGTTTTGGGTTTTATTCGTTTATCGCTTAAACGGTTTCGATCTTGGGTAAAAGGAAATCAAAATTTTAAATTCGCTGCGTTCCCGCGTAGATTTCCTAACACAATTACGCGAATCGATGTTCTCAAACTTTATAGAATCAATCGGAATTATTAATTGGAAAGATTCTTGGGCGTTGATTATCTTATCTCTTGAATTTTTAGCTCTTTCAGCTTCACTCCCATCCCATGAGGATATGTGGACTCATTTTGAATCATAAGGTTTGTATGTGTAGAAAAGAGTTAAACGCAGCAAAAAGGAAACTATAGAAGACAACCGGAGAACAGAAATCGGAAAAGCACCATTGGTTGCAAATAGAGCTTTTTATTTACAAAAAATGGAAGATGGAAAGTCAATTCAGTGTTAGAACTCTAATTTTACATCTCAAGACTTTTATATCCTATCTAATAGAACACCACGCGTTTCAGCCAATAGGACGCAGCCACACACGTGTTGTAGCCAATAGGAAGCCGCCAAGACGTCAACTTTGCTGAGTTGTCCCACTCCTCAGGTGTTCATCTTTATTATGTACTTTATCATCCCCCGTAAGCTGGACTTTGAGTAAATGGAGGTTAATCCAATCTGGGCACACAACCATCTAAAACGTGGAGAGTTTAGTGGTTTAGTAAATAGATCAGCAAGCTGATGAGATGAGGAAACCGCAGTGGGAGTAAGAAGTCCAGCTTGGAACTTGTCTCGAATGAAATGACAGTCCAACTCGATGTGTTTGGTGCGTTCATGGAAGACCGGATTCTCAACAATGTAGCACGCACTTTGATTGTCACAATGGAGAGCAATCGGAAGACGATGCTTAATGCCTAAATCATGAAGCAAATACGCTAACCATTGTAACTCACAGGAAGTAGAAGCAAGTGCACGATACTCCGCTTCTGCGGAACTACGTGACAACATGGTCTGTTTTTTAGCTTTCCATGATACCAAGGATGAGCCCAGAAAAATACACCAACCTGTGACTGACTTTCGTGTATCCAGACACCCGGCCCAGTCGGAATCGGAATAAGCGGATATATTAAATTAGAGGATGCAGGATACAACAAACCAAGGCCTGGGGACTGTTTTAAAAAACGAAGCAAATGCAATGCAGCCTGCTGGTGATTATGTGTGGGGCAATCTAAAAATTGAGATAGCTATTGCACGGCGAAACTGATATCCGGACGAGTAAATGTCAAATAAATGATCTTCCCAATCAAACTTCGAAATCCCTTTGAATCCGGCAATGGGGGAGAGTCATCCTTAAATAACTTGACATTAGTAATCATAGGAGTTAACGCCGGTTTGCAGCCTAACAATCCATATTCTTGCAGCAAATCTAACGTATATTTTCTTTGGGAGAGAAACAACCCCTTCTGAGATCGGGCCACTTCGACTCCCAAGAAATAATAGAGCTTACCCAGGTCTTTGATGCTGAATTGTTTGTCAAGATTACTCTTGATTTGCTGAATCACGCCGAAATTAGAACTAGCAAGGATTATATCATCAACGTAGACCAATAACGCTACAAATCGTGACCCGGTGCCCTTTGTAAAAAGGCTATAATCACTGCGAGATTGCCGAAAACCTTGCTGGATCAGAAAAGCCGACAATTTGTCGTTCCATGGTCTTCCCGCCTGTTTGAGGCCGTAGAGTGATTTTTTAAGTCTGCAAACTGCGTTTGGAACATTAGTACTGAACCCGGGATGCAAACTCATGTACACTTCCTCATCTAATTCCCCTTGAAGGTAAGCGTTATTGATGTCCAATTGCTCTAAAGTCCATCCAGATGCTGCTGCTACGGATAATAAGACCCGGACTGTAGTCAACTTAGCCACCGGTACGTAAGTATCATTTTAATCCACACCGAGTTGCTGGGTATACCCCTTGGCAACTAACCGTGTTTTATAACATTCGATTGTTCCAGCCGGCTTGTATTTAACTCTGTACACCCACCGGCAACCCACTGGATATTTCCCGGGAGGCAATGAGACAATGTCCCAGGTAGCATTTTGTTGTAAGGCTGTGATTTCACTATCCATAGCCTTCCTTCAATTTACATCCGTAACAGCCTGCTGATAGCAAGAAGGTTCACTTGTAGCAGTCAAACTCAAAGAAAAGTGTTTATAGTTAGAAGCCAAGGCATCAAATGACATGTAATCGTGAATGGGATAAGGGGCTTTGGATGTAGTGGAGGAATTGCAAACATAGTCTTGCAAGTACTTGGGAGTGTGAATGGTCCTACAAGACTTCCTAATGGGCTGATGTACGGTGTGATCAACATTAGGGACAAGGCTGGAGGGAGCTGAAATGCTTGGGCTGGGCTGAGATGTAGTTGGATTAACTGGAACAGGGGTTGAAGTGCTAGATGACGGGGAGGCTGCAGTAGGTTCTAAGTGAGGGTTGGGCTGGACGGTCATGTGGGTAGATGGAATTGACTGTAAATTAAATGGTATATTGCTATCAAGCAGGTAAGGGAAAAGAATATGTGGAAAATGGAGAAGTGGGAGATTGTGTGAGGGCATATGGGAAAATGTCTTCATGAAATAAAACATTTCTTGAAACAAAAACTTTCCTAGTTTGAAGATCTAAAAGAATGTAACCTTCGGTATGTTTGGGATAACCGAGAAACACTCAAGGAGCACTCCTATCATCAAATTTAGTCCTATTTGGGATGGCTGTGCTAGCAAAGGCTAGACAACCAAATATTTTGACTTCAGCATATTTGCGGATGGTGGAATAAAGTTGCTGGTGTGGGGTAGATGAATGCAAAACAGGTGTAGGGGTTAGGTTAATAAAAAAAGTGGCATGTTGAACACAAAAGCCCCAAAAAGCTCTAGGTATTTTGGACTGAATTTTTAAATCTCTAGCTGTGTTCAATACATGTTGGTGTTTGCGTTCTACGATCTCGTTTTGTTCCGGAGTGCCTACATAAGATGTTTGATGAATTATGCTTTTACTACCAAAGAAATCCCTTAGCTCAAATTCCAAACCGTTGTCTGACCTAATAATTTGGATAACTATATTAAATTGTGTTTCAACATAAGCACAGAAAATTTTAACTAAAGAGCTGGCCTCAGATTTATATTTCATTAAGAATACCCACGAATATCTAGAGAAATCGTCTACCGCAGTAAGGAAGTAACGTTGACCATATATGGTGGCTTGTTTATAAGGCTCCCAAATGTCAACATGTACTAACGGAAAGATACGATGAGAAACAGAATTTCTTAAGGGAAAGGTTAATTTTTTTTGCTTTGCCAAATGGTATACAGTGCAATCTTCAATTTCAAAACATTCAACCAAAGGTTTCCACTGTTTAATGGTTTTAACAACCTTATTTGATGCATGCCCTAGTCTAAGGTGCCACTTGTATGCTTCAGATTTTTCATTGTGAGGGAGGCCAGCTTTTTTATTAACTTCTTTTGAAAGGCAAATCGGGTAAGAAGAGTGAGAATGGGAGTCTAGCTAAGTAATAAAGGCCTCTGTAAAGCTTAGCTAGGCCAATCTGCTTCTTGGTCGACTGATCATGGATTAAACAACCACCAGAATAAAAAACAAGTGATAAGTTCCTATTTAGCAATAACTGACTCAAAGAAATCAAGTTATATCAAAAAGAGGGAACATACAGGACATTATGGATACTAAGATCATTTGAAATTTTTACTGTGCCTTTATACGTGGCTGATGTGGAACTACCATTAGGAAGGATAATTGATATACTACTTTTATATGATTAAATATATGTTATATTATTATGTTTTATCAACGAATTCTATATAAAATATATGAAATTATGATATAAATAGTATGAAATGTTAATCTTTATAGTTTAGAGTAGTTAGTAGTAAAACTTAGTAATAATAGTGACAAGTTATCATTTTGTACCGATTTTAGTAAATCGGAATGTCATGTCGATTTACGTGGGTATTTGTGGTATTTTATTGCGGATGTATAAGTCAAGACCCGAGAATCGACATTTTGAAGTATAATCATATCTCCGAAAGGATTTAGAGAATATCACGAGCTTAAGTGGTCAATCAATTGCTTAAGTGGTTGAGTGGTCAATCGAAGTGGTCAGTGCATTAATCGATTTGATTTAGCCAGAATCGAGAAATATCTTCGATAAACGAATGGCTCATCAAAACGACATTTTCTCGAAGAAGAGTCCTTCATGAAAGTTGTAGATTTTTCCGAGAGCTTTCCGATGCCTCTTGAATCATGTTGTTTGGAGATCCGTAACTCGAGATATGAATTTTGTAAGTTTTATTTCAAAATATATATAATTTTATCCTGAAATTGGATAATTAAGGGGATGAACGATGATGATTACACTTACTGCCAAATCATGCTATGACCCGCCCGGTCCGGCCTCAATTCAATTTTCTATATAAGGAGCATCAGTGCAGAGCCAGAAGGGTGTACCAATATATATATATACATATAGCATATATATATCTCCTCCTTCTTATTTTCTTTTATTTAAGTAGTTGTAAATGCGCTTACGTATAAAAATAATAATACCGTAGTATTGTTGTAATGCTCGGAAAATTATCGGAAGTTTGGTGTTGTTGAAGTCGTTGTAATATCAGGAAGAATACGGCCTCCGATTCAAGATTTGTAATCTAAGTAAAATTTCTAAAAGATTTATGTTTGTTATGTTTGTTTTATCTTTTAGTTGTTATAATGTTTTTGCGCTAAATCTAATAACTAGCCAAAGTTATGTAATCGCTTTATTTCGATCTTTTGGTAAATGAATCTTTCGCCCAAGTAAAATTTTACTAAAATTGAGTTAATTGAATCTTTTTCTATTTTGCAACGTATTGATAATATTCGGATTGAAGTAATTAACCAAGATGAATCGCAACATATAACCTAACGATGAACCCACTGGAGAAGTTAGGATATGAGATAAAAGATATAAAACGGGAGGTAAAATTGGCCGTCTTGGCGTGACAACGAATCCTATTTCCTACCCAGAAAGATTTGTCTTAGGAAAGATGAATCTTATTAAATTTGTCTTCAAGATCGTAATAATGTTAAAATCAACGGTTTAATTGAAACTAACACCGGAAAGTTAAATCGATCCGCCGACAACCGAGCCTTTTGAATAACATCGGCCGTCGACAAACGGAATAACCTCTTTTATCCGGGATAGATTTGTGACTTTGGCACTGCTCGCATTAAGCGAGATTAGCATTGGGCAGTTGTGGAGATTAAAGCGATGACAATTTGACATATACGACAATTTATACGCCGTGTGAGGAGGAAGGAATAACCTCGTGAGCAGCACCGTTTCATTTACTCAATTGGACCTAATATAAAAGGAAAGATCGAGCACATTCCGTTTACTGAAAAAGATAGTATAAATCAATTATATAAACTTTGGCTAGTTCTATAAAATTATCTGTCTAGTCTATTATTATAAACTATATATTGGTATATATATATATATATATATATTTATATTTTACAATCCATGTACATCTATATATATTTATATATCTATATATATTATATTAGAATAACTTTTAAATTACGCATTTACTTTATGTTAAGTAGAATAGTAGTAATCTGTGTTATAAAATTGCGGTTTAGATCGAGTTAATAACAGCTCTTTGGTGTTTAACCACACTTAAAAGAATTACCACGTTTCCACACTCTGACTCACCACACTAGCACTATGATTTGACCCGGTACACTGCCGGTAAGGATTGTATAGCACTAGAAAACGTCCGTCAATAATATTCATATTGGATACAGGTTTGTAGGTGATAAAGGAGGTAAGATTACATGTGATGTGATCCGAGGCTCCAGAATCTATAATCCAATGCTGTGAGAAAGAATGAACAGATCTACCTTTACCATCAGAATTATACTTGCCATACGTTCCAGGTCCTTCAAAATTAGCACTCAGCACAACATCTTGGTTAACAACATGCTCTCTTTCTGACTCTGCCTTCGTGACAGCCTCGTCATATTCATTAGGTGATCAGTTTGCTCTTGAGTGAATGGAGCAACAAGTGGCTGATTGTCCAATTCTTGGTCCTGCTCTGTTATTTCCACTTGATTAACACTTGCCCGGACACCACATCTTCTTGTATGACCACAGCTTCCTCTTCCCCTTGGAGGAAAAACATGCTTTCGGTAACATTGATCTACAGTGTGTCCTTGCATACCGCAATAGTTACACTGAAATTCCTATTTCCAGACATCGGACACTTCGGATATACGTGCTGATTTTGGTTTGCCATAGGCAAAAAAAAAAAAAACAACGAAATCACAAATTTGAGAGCTTAAGCTTTGATACCATGTAGAAAAGAGTTAAACACAGCAAAAAGGAAACTATAGAAGACGACCGGAGAACATAAATCGGAAAAGCACCATTGGAGACAAACAGAGCTATTTATTTACAAAAAATGGAAGACGGAAAGTCATTATTCAGTGTTAGAACTCTAATTTTACATCTCAAGACTTTTATATCCTATCTAATAGAACACCATGTGTTTCAGCCAATAGGACGCAACCACACACGTGTTGTAGCCAATATGAAGCCGCCAAGACGTCAACTTTGCTGAGCTGTCCCACTCCTCAGGCCTTGTTTGGTTTCGGGTTGGATTGTGGTTGAATGGATCAAGGAACGAGAAAGTAAAATAAAATATAGTGAAATAATGATTATAAAGTTAAAATGTTAGTTGAAATTTGTGTAGTTGAAGAAATGATTGGTGAGAGAAATTTTAATGAAATATTATATTGAAAAAGTAATGATTAAATAGTGTATTGAGTAAATAAAGTGAATTGATTAATATTATTTTAATGCTTGCAGAGAAGGTGTTTGACATGATGTTTGAAAGGAATTTTGTGGTTTAAAGATTCTGGGAGTGACCACAGTCGTATTCCCTATTACTCTCCCCGTTTATCTTATTTTCCGTTTCAGATTCACTTTTTCAACTCCTTATAAAACAATCAACTCCAATAAGCACTCCCTTTAATATTCCTCAAAATTACTTTTTCTCTTAAATTTCAACTAACTAATTTAACTATCAACATATTTTATCTCTTTTTTTAAACTTTGTTTACGAAAATCGGAATGAAATGTTATATATTTATAAAGTTAGATTTTAATATGTCGTATTACCTTTTAAAAAATGTCGTATGTTTGTTAAAAAGATATCGTATAAGTTTACCAAAAGAATGTCGCATGTTATTTTTTTATTTAAAAAAACAATATCTTTTGTAATATCGTGTACTTTTTTTCTAAAACTATATCAATGTGAAAGATAATTTTTGATTAAAATATGGGTGACTTCGTTTTTTTATGACTCCGGTAATTATGGGTATGACCTATCCTATTAAATGTGTAACAACAATTTTTATTTATTTTTGGTTTGATCGGTGTTTTTTTATAGGTATCACAACTTGCAAGATACGAACAATATATTATTTTTTTTACTCCAATTGGTTTTTAATTCATCTTTAAGTGGTTCCCTATTTTCAGGGAGTCCCTTAGTTTAAAATAGGGATAGAGAATTAAATTGGAACCATTGTGGGATTCAAGCCTGGATCCCCTCCCTAATCCCTATAGCCCATTTAGGGAACCCATAAAGGAACCCATTGTGGTCACCCTAATTTCCCTATTTCAAATTCAGAGCTAGTAGACCCAAAAATTTGAACATTGAATCCTTTCTGAATGCTAAAGCTCCCAAATGTGTTAGAGGATAATGTGTCTTTCCAATATGTTTTGTCCATCCAAATAGAGAAATGTAAAAGGATGTGTCCTTATTAAGTGCCAGTCTCAGTTTTAGTATGCATTTACTGATAATGTTTAGTTTTTTCAATTCAAAAAAAAAGAACAATGTTAACCTTTTCAATTCAAAAACAAGAACAATGTCAATTCTGAAAAACTCCAAATGTAGATAATCTATTACTACTGCTCAAAGTAGATAATCTAATGCTTAGGGAAGAAATCCAAGCTCAATTTATACACTACAATCACCCAAAAACATATAATTACAAAATTTAGAGTACTGTATGTGCAAAATTATACCCGTATATACTCTGAAACTATGATTCCTAGCTGTGTTTGTGGCATCCTACATCCAACTGGAAACTGTCACCAAAGGAATGCCCTTCCACTCCAAAACCAGTTGGTTTTCACTCTCTCCTTGAATCCTCACTTTGTAAAGGCTCTCTTTTTCTTTAACCATTTCTTTAGCTTCTATGAAGCACTCTTTGCTAATCTTTTGACCGTCCAATCCGATTGCTATCGGTGCCTGAGGGCCTTCTTTCCACTGCTGAAACCAAGAATTAGGGCAAATATCATGTGCTACGAAAAGGCTTTCCATGGTGACTCTTGCTTCTGTTAGATAAACCGGGAAATTGCTGCGCTCCATTGAGTCCAAAAGGGCATGGTAGTGCATTACTTGGTTGTTGAAGAATGAAGCATATCCAACACCAGTTTCAAGATTTTCCCCTGTTTTTCCATCACCTAAAGTTATGATTCCAGCATCTGTTGAAATTGAACGTGAAGAAATGGCTAGCAAATCCTTAGCCCACCTGACAAACTCTACAGCTCTAGCTCTATCTTGACGCCTACACATATGAGGGAGTTCAACCATACAATTAAAAGCCAACCATTCTTTTCCTCCGGATTTTTTCTTGGTTCTCATCACTTCTGCTGACAAATCTTCCATCGTCATCTGTTCGACCTTTAACTTTGAACCTAGTGATTTAGCATAATCATGAATTCGTTGCTTTGTTTCATCGAAATTCCATTCTGTTGAGCTGCAATTTTCCCCTGACTTTACTGATGTAAGTCTCAAAGCCTTCCCTTTTTGTAATACAGCATCAATTAAAGGAGGCCACTGGATCCCATTTCCTATGTCGAAGTCTACAATGTGAACTATCTCTGTGTCTTCTGGAATAGCTTCAAAAATGGCAGAATTAGCAGCAAAATGAGCAAATCTCCCATACGGGTACCATTGATAAAACGCCCTAAATGCTGCCTCAAAATTCTTGCTTGATTGTTGCCGTATGTACCCTCCTTCATTTTCATTGCTTTTGAATAAACTGGAAGCAACCCGATCCAGAGGTTCGCCTAAAGGATCAATCTTTTCATTTATTCTTTTGATGATCACCTCCGTAAGCTCCTGGTGGCCATCCTCCATAGCCTCTGCATAAGAACCCAACAGACGGTGAAGGATCAACTGATTATCAGATTCCTTGTAACAAATCTCAGGTAATTTGAGGCTCTCCACTCTTGAATTAGGGCATGAAAAGTTCTCCGACGAATCGCTGAATGTGGGAAATTCAAGCAAATTATCATCAGGGGTCATGGCAGCAAAGTATGATTGAATTGAAATCTCTGTGGAATCTTCATCACTGGTGAATGAAGAAGAGAAATCACATTGATCAGCAGCAGATGTCATGGTGACATCCATGGCGGCTATGCCATAAGGCCCTAAATTATCAAGAATTGAGCATGTTTTGTATGGATACTTTGAGTGATGAGGGAAATTTGTCTGCAACATTTTTCCCAGTAAGTTTAACTTGTCCTTCTTTGGCTGCCTATTGGCGCATATATACTAGTTCCTAAGTGAACGCAAGTTTTTTGATTAAGAAATGTTGTAGATTGCTCCAGGAATATACTTCCAAAAATTCTGCCGTATTTTTATTTACTTTGTCTTATTTATGAATAGATTTCAATACGAGTTGGTATGGATAACGAATTAAACCACTTCATTTATAGTATCATTTTTTTTTTTTTTTTTTTGGCAGAAGGGATATTTGCACCCTTAAACTTTGAGGGAAAATCCTATTACACATCTAAATTTATCATACCCCTAAACTTCTATATATTGACATATTTACACCCTCAAATTTTGAGGGAAAATCCTATTACACACCTAAACTTTAAAGGGGTCCTATCACAGCTCTAAATTTCTATATATTGGTATTAATAGACACCATTATCTGACTCAGCTTAAAGTCCGTGTTACTAACACTGCCAGACGCGTGAATGGAGGATTTAATACACGTGGCAATTAATTCTAACGGCTATAACATTAACGCAATAAAATTGTCCTCACCCTCCCCTATGTGAATACAAGCTTTTGTTCATTTCTCTCATGGTTTTAAGGTTTTCTTTTGGGTTTTCTTGCAACCTTTCTAATTTGGCCGAATTGATTGTGCAATAGGGTGATAAAAAGGCCAATATATCAGATGGAAGCGCCTCCCTACTGCAATTGCGGGCGGTTATCAAGTTTGAAGTGCTCATGGACCGAATTGTATAGAAAAGTGATGTGTGTTTGTGTGGTTTTGGTATTCTTAGGTAGGTGGTTTTAGGCTGAAAATTTGTGTTTTGCTTGTTTCATTTGATTGTCTTCCTTGTAATTTGTTTTTTTCTTTTCTTTTTCTGAATGGGTTAATGCCACATGGAGCGCGTGTCTTCACCTTTGGAGACAGAGTGTCTATTAATACTAATATATAGAAGTTTAGGAGTGTGATAGGAGACCCCTAAAGTTTTAGGTGTGTAATAGGATTTTCTCTCAAAGTTTGAGGTGCAAATATGTCAATATATGAAGTTTAGAGGTGTGATAGGGCTCTCTAAAGTTTAGGTGTGTAATAGGATTTTCTCTCAAAGTTTGTGGTGCAAATATGTCAATATATAGAAGTTTAGGGTGTGATAGGGGCCTCTAAAGTCAGTGTGTAATACAGATTTTCCTCAAAGTTTGAGGGTGCAAATATGTCTTCTGCCTTTTTTTTAGTAGTGATAGTGTGACAGTAAAATGATCACTACAAGTGCATGCGTCCGATTGATATAAAAATATATTGTATCATTCGTATCAATTTAGTTACTTGTAACGCCCCTAGACCCCGGACCTGGTAGTGTTAAATGAGTCATAAATGGTCCGTTATCATTTAGTCTAAGAGGGCTAACTCGAGTTGACAAAAACTTTATGTCTCACACTTATATAGAGGTGAACAATATTTTATTTTACCGATGTAGAATTTTACGTTACTACACAAGCATTTCCATTTTATTCCTTCTGCACTTTGCTTGTTATACTCCATGATTTCTTTAGTAGTACATTTTACCATGTGTCTTCTTTTCATGTGATTCTTACGTATTCACCCTATTTATGGATTCAATCCATATAAATCAATGTGAAGCACAATAAAAAATAACATTCCAAATTCAAGTCGCATCAACTAACTCATCGAGTATGCAAGAACCATTTTTATTTTTATTTTTATTTTTTTTCCGGAGTAGACATCAAAATGTATTCACATCTTATGATTAATAATAAATTATTAGATATATCTCAATACTAAAACTAGTGTTGTGTCGAAGAAACATGACCATTAATGAAAATGTCGAGTAGATATGCACTATATGGATACTGTGGGACAGTAACTTGTCTGATATGCGTAGGGTAATTATTAAATCTTTTTAATAATTATTAATTCATAGATAACATACAATAGTTATTAATCTTTTGATAACAAACCATAATAATTATAAATATGATATATTATTTTTGTTGAGAAAGTGTATATGATATTTTGAGTAGCAAATCTGATTTAAGATGGAGTTTGTATGGATGTCTTCTGTCAAATAGTTTGGAGATTTGCATATCTTTTAACTTTTGTTTCTCTTCATAGTCATACTTGGTTTAACTTTTGTTTCTCTTCATCAGAGTCATACTTGGTTAACATATATACGTTCCAAGATCTTGTGAACACGTCACTTGGACTTTTCTATGAATTTTTATCTTTTTTGACAAATTATCCATCAAATTTATTAAAACTTAAGAACCTTAACCGTATCAGCAATTTTGTTTGTTTTGTTCTTGGAACATTAATTGTACCCTTCCATTAACCTTGACATTGCTCATGGTCATGGACGACCCCATAGAACCTTGAGTTTGTTCGTATTCTATGTTATTTAAGAAGATATGGTTCACTATTCACTCACACAAACGAATAAAAGAGAGGAAAGGAACATAAAATCATATGAAAATAAGAGGTCGATTTTGCATATTGAAATAGGTATGATAGTTCAATGTACACGTTATTAGGAGATAAACCCAAATCAATATAGATATTATAGTTGTTGAGATTACACACGCGACACTCATCAAACCTTATCGTGTAAGCTCAACAATCGGGTCGACATGGACTCATCTGAATATTGAGCTTTATGTTAAGAGACTGCAGCATGGCTTGTCTCAGTACAACACAAGTCGTCTTTATGATCGATCAACGCACATGATGCACGTCGTCCTCTGTCTGACATGGTGCACTTTGCTCTATATCCTTTATCTTCAAAGAAGCGAAAAGACGCCTACGGACTCATATTGCTATATAACATGGTGCATGTTCACACCGGACACCTATATTTAGTACAAGGCAAGTCAATCGGACCTCGGATGGTGGTTACCTCATCAACCTGAGGATTAACCTAACGTTCTTCAAATTGTCCCGTGATTATCGCTTTAGGAGTCTTGATAGCTTCATGAGAGCCTCACAACGGCTCCACCATGTCTTCAAGCATGAATTTAATGCTGCATAATTTGCTCCCCCACGAGGAAAACCTATATAAATGATCATCATTTTCATCATCAAGATACGATTTTACATACGCTTGCATATACTCCCTCTTACTGTCAATTATAAAAATTTATTTATACCGTTACGGACTTGAGCATTGGAATGTTACCCCCGGAGGCAAGCTCCATGACCTTTAACGCTCAGTGTGTTTTGCAGCCCAATCACAAAATCCACCAAAAAGATTCTTGGATTATCCTCCCGAAGTCCAATTACTTGCATTACAATCAGACTTCAACCCGGACGATTTCAATCTTCATCATTTGGCTCTAGAAAGAGGGCTTGCAATTAGGCCATCCGTTTAAAAATCTGTGAAAAAACAACCAAACATGCCTCCAAAAGCCAACAAAACAGGCAAGAACACTGAAGAAGTTAGTCAAGCATATTTTGTCCAGGTTACACAGAGATATTAAACCTTATGAACAGAGAATATACCCTCTATGCAGGACGCAACAAGGGTATCTCATCCAACTAAAGCAACAAAGCATACCGACATTGCTCAGGCTTTGCTCAAGATCACCCAACAATTGATGAGTGATAATCTTGATATGTTTTCTTCTCTTATTGAGCAAGTCCGAAAAGGAAAGGGACATGAGGTTCGTGAAACTTTGAAGAGGGTAAACGCATCAAACTACTTGAAGGACGTGAAATGGAGGTTTCCAGCACACAAAAAATAGCATGATCTACTCTGGTGGGCAACCAAGAAAGACATATACGTCACATCCCCATTCACAAGAAATATAGAGCATTGCCCAAGGCCAACATGAAGTTGCCAAAGATAGATCCCTATGATGGGTCGAAGGATCTGGAACATCATCTACACCAATATGTGCAACAATGATTCTATTTCGTGCACTTGACGAGATGAGTTGCAAAGCTTTCCCATGTCTGCTGATAGGAAAGGCTTGATAATGGTTTAAGAAGTTGCCACGTCGTTTTATTGAAAGTTTTACTGAGCTCACAAGGTAGTTTGTAGAAGCCTTCATATCAGCTCTACCATTTCAGAGGAACGCCACTCACCTCATAACCGTTAAACATAGGGAGAAATTTTCGGTGTTGGAGTATATGAGAAGGTTTATGGATGAGTCCAGGCAGGTACTGGACGCTGAAGAATATATGGTGGTGACCTCATTCATAGGGGTTCTCAGAGAAATGAGGTTAAAGTTGAATGGCAAACTCTCATACTCATTGGAAGAATGCATGCATGTCATTTACAATCATTTCTCGTGAGAAGAAACAAATTGGTCAAAGAGAGAGGCCGAAAGAGGTGACAAGTCGAGCAAAAATGACGACCGATCCGCTAGTTTAAGAGGAAATATGTATGTGATCGGCTCAACTCACCCATAACCGACCGACTTGAGAAAAGGAGCCTTGCAAGACAAGTAATTATATTCCTAAAACCACCTAGGGCACACATCTTGGATGTCATGGAAAGAACTGTTTTGGCTGTGCCTTCACCTCGATGTGAGGATTTCGGGAAATGCGTGTTGAGCGCCTATTTGGTAGTACCACAAAGATTTTGTCCATGACACTGAGGATCACCACCAACTTAAAAGAGAAATTGACGGCTTGAGTAAAGTCAAAATATTTGGGCAAGTCGTTGAACGACCCGATGGAGGTCAACCACAAGGTCGTGAAGCCTATCACCGGCAAGGGAACGGTAACTAAGATGGGTAAAATAGAGATAATCATTTTCAGGACAAGTCTCCTAAGCACGATCAAACCAATGACAACACTCAACTCAACAAGCACGTGCTGTCCTGACTATAGCAGGGGAACCCAACTTGCCACTTGCTCAACCTGGAAGTTCAAGAAAAACTCCTCTTATCATCAGCGGAGCTAAAAATGAGGCCCAAGTATCTGGAAAAAAAATTCACTTATGGGCCAAATGATCCACTCCCTTTAGTGACGAGCAATGAAGCGTTTGTCATTGAAGCAATAGTCCACAACCACTTGGTTAAACACATCTGTGTACACTGGAAGCGCGTAAGTAAACTTTACCAGAATGTCTTATAGTCCTCAAAGTTAAAAGAGAAAAAATCTCAGTCGGTGGTAACCCAATTATTTGGCTTCACAGGCCACGGCCCATCCCCTTAGGCATGATACGCCTTGATACTACCTTTGGAAAGAGGACATATCCTAGTGGTGGTCAAAGGCACTCCAACCTATAATATCATCGAGGGCAAACCAACAATTATCGAGCTGACGGCCATCATTTCATCTGCCCGCGTAAGCATGAAACTCCCCACCTCTGGTGTAACTGCCGAGGTCAGAGAGGACATGGAAGCGTCCATGAGCTACTATACTGCTATTATCAATAGAAAAGGGCCAGAATAAGATATCAACCATCAGCCCAAAGTCTTTATATTTTACAGTTATGACTTTCTTTCTTCTATGCTGAGCTGCACATGTTTCAGTCTCATCTCATATGTATATAAATCAACAAAGTGTTTGGATTTCTAAATATCATCAACCTTGATCAAATTACGTCTTTCTTTATTCTTTTGGATGAGCTGAGTAGACCTCAACCTCTATCTTTATTATGTTGGACGTGCGTGAGCGCACCTCGCCTCTTTCTCCATGTGTGTCTACTACTATATTATTTTGGGTGAGCCGAGCACGCCTCGGTCTTTTTTTGTAATTATGACTAGCTGAACATGCTTCAGTCTCTTTCTATGAATGAATTGAGCATGAATCTGTCTCTTTTCGTTCATCTAGGAAACCTTAACATGCTCTAGCCTTGGGAATCGTATCAAGAATTTCGAGCAAATCTCAAAACCTTCTGAGCAAAATTCACTAAACATGACTCGATTTAAGAAAAATAGAGTTTATACTTTAGGATATCCTATTCATTACACTATCAGATAAAAATCTTATTCTAAAAGATACCATAAGACCCGTAGGTCGGATATAATTTATAGAAAATCCCACAAGATGAATGAATTCACTTAAAGCCGGGACCCAAATTTTGGGAAAGATAACTCGCCTAATTGAGACCAAAGAGTCGGGTCTACAGACATATATATATCTCTACTTAATTCCAAAACTCGTTGGGCGAGATCATAAAGAGGATAAGACCCACAATTCATAGTCTACAGTGTCGATACGATTTATATAGACAAAATCACACGACGGAAGCTAAACTAAGTATCCTTGAAAAT
The DNA here is from genome assembly GCA_026214975.1 of Gentiana macrophylla. Classification (NCBI taxonomy): domain Eukaryota; kingdom Viridiplantae; phylum Streptophyta; class Magnoliopsida; order Gentianales; family Gentianaceae; genus Gentiana; species Gentiana macrophylla. The sequence goes on from CM047810.1 coordinate 23,272,065, forward strand.
TCACGAGTAAATTTTTCAAGCAAGTTTATGTAGTAAGACATAAGTCTTCGCATACACGGCACCATTTTATTAAAGCCAAACACATCCGCTTATCTATTATTCCCACAGTCGACGCAATCATTTTATCAAGCCAAACATGGCTACTTATATATTCTCCCGCAGGAAGGATGAATCATCATATTAAGCCGATATGGTGATTATATATTCTCCCCGCAGTCGGACATTGCCTTCTTATAAAGACCAAAGATGGCTACTCATTGAATCCACTGCAAGATAGATTGAAGTTATCCTATTTGACCCGATAAGGCTTGTCATTCATGTATATCCTGCAGGTCAGAAGTTCGCAGGTCAGAATCTTTTAAGCCATATATGACCATCTACTGTACCTGCAGGATAGGCCAGTCTTATTTTTTGTGTATGCTTGACTCAGTATACTCATTTTTTTGTGTATGCTTGACTCAGTATACTCATGTAAACTCAGAGGTTTACCGTAAGATGTTTTTCATAAGATTGATCTTGGTATCACAACGGTTTCATTAGAACGAGAGACACATCAAAATTTTATTATTTCAATTATGTTGACCTACATTACGATCAATGAATTTTATTACATAATCATTAAATGTGAAAATAATATGTTATACGACTCACGCGATAAGTAAGATTTCTCTTTTTATAATAAATATTCAAATACAGGAGCATTAAAATGATCAATAAATCATTTCTAAAGTCATAATCGATTCACTTACAAAAGAAATAAGTCAAAATCAAATTGATTACAAAGTTTCTACATCTAAGTGCATGCAAAACTCTTCTTTTTGGAAGAATGAGATTTGATTTTTTTCAGAAAACTTCCTGGAACGTGCTCTTAAAAGAAAGATGTACGGTGTGAACACTTAACTTATCTAATTTGGCCGCGCTTCTAAGAAAAGTCATGACCATTATCCTCGATTATAGAATTCATTCAAATATAAAATATGAGATTATTCTATACAATTTGATTTCCCCATGTTCGGCACACTTTTAATTTATATATCCACATATTCTTTAACTTTTTCTTAGCGTTTAAAATGACTACTTTATCCATGACTCTCAACATATAATTGAATATCCAGTCTTCCTTAAAAAAAAAGAAATTGAATATCCACTCAAAAAAAAAAAAATATATATATATATATATATATATATCTATATATATATATATATATATATATATATAAAATTGAATAGCCTAAAACGATTTTTTATATACAAGCGACACTCAAAATTTGAAAAATAATCTAGCATTAAATTTAATTTTTAAAACTACATTATTTTGTTGATAATTAATGTTAAAAAGAATTATTCTTGAGAGATCGTTTAAAGCTACTATTTGAAAGCAAATGATAACTATGCATACGTTTCTGAAACCAACCGTGAATATATTCGTTGCCAACGATGTTCGGTTTGGCGATAAAATAATTTTCTTTTTCAAATTGGAGAAATAATCGTATCTTTTAATTATTACCCAAATATCACCATCGTGATATCAATTATCGAAGCAACTTTGTTTGTGAGTCATCCACTCAGACATACTTGATCAATCCTTTAATTAGAAGATATGTTCCAGATCTAAGAGACTAAGCTCATCCTCATCCAAGTTATATCAAGATATAAATAAATAAATAAAATTTGTGGGGCATATCAAATGATTTTTGGCAGAGATACCGTAATATGAATTTGATATAGCTTCCCGAACGAGCTATACATATACCAAGTATAAGTTTTCTTCAGATCGGACCGAGTCCCGCCAGTTAATTATGTGACTAAGACATACGCCAGATTACTCATTAAAAATAAGATTGATGCTTGTTGGAGTTAGAAAAGGAGGCTGAGTCTAGCCTATCTAATCCGATTATAAAATATAAAGATATTGAGATACGCCAAAGACGCTTCAATAAATCAAAAGAGATTGAGACCGCACAACTCACTTTAAAAGAGACCAAGCATGTTCACTGGTCCATAATAAATAGGTTGAGACAAAGACCAGCTCAACTCACGGTGCCCAAATTTGCCACACAGCTATGCATTCACCATTAAACTTGTACGCTTTGTGGTTTCTTGGACGATTCATCGCTTTCTTAAAAGATTGTCCAGCTTTTCTTGCTCTTCCGATTCTTGACTCGGCAACATGCGCCTTGGCCTGGTCCAACTCGCACATAAAGCTTATTTTGGATCCTCTATTGTCCTCCTCTATATGGAGTCCGACAATTAGATCATCCATAGATTCTGCTTTCGCTTGTGTTTGAGATAACTTTTATATTCCTTCCATGATGAAGGTAGTTTCTCAATCACACAAGCTACTTGAAAATTTTCAATTATTATCATACCTCTTCTAGAATTTCGGATATAATGATTTGTAATTCCTCAACCTGCTTAATTAAGGTTTTGGAATCGACTATCTTATAGTCCGTAAATTTACCTATTATAAATTTCTTAGCACCCGCACCCGCATCCTCAATTTTATATTTTTATCTAAGGCAAGTCACAAAGTTTTTTTTAGCAGACTCAAACATACAATAGACACCATACGTAGTATTGTCTAAACCGCTCGTAATGTAATTTTGCGCAAAAAATCACTATGCTTCCAACTCTCAAGAGCAAGCAAAGCTATGTGTTCAATGTTGTTCTGAGGCACAACCGGATGCTCTTCGCTGATCCCGCCAAGCCAAGCGTAGTCGTAGAACAACATCTTTGTCGCCGCAGCTTGAAAATCATCCCGTTAAACTTCTCGGTTTCTCTCCATGAGCGTATGTCCAAACCACATAAATAAATGAGAGATCGTGGTCACAAGAGTACAGATTACACTTGATATCGGATTCGCATTTCCGCCGCAAAGATCAATATTAGGTGTCAATGACTCGCCATTAACAGTAGTCATTTCTGTTTAAGAACAGAAGATAAACAATCAGTTTGTTGGTCCCAGAGAAGGGTGGATGTATAGTCAGAGGGGGGTGAATGACTATACTGGAATTTCAAAATCTTTTCTTATATTTAAAAGCTTTTGGGCAGCGGATAAGTCCCTTCTTGGCTGCTATCCTACTCCTAATCATCACTATATTAGTGTCGAATATTTGAAATACACTGTAGGAGCTAGATGCCACACCCTTAAATCCACAAATCCACAGACTTTTTACCACACCCAAAATTAAAACAAGAACACAAAAAACCCTATTTTCATTAATTAAATAAACAAGCAACACCATTGCATCCCACACCTCAAAATATCAAATTAGGACCATACATCTCACCACACCACAAGAAAAAAAAAAAGGGGGAGTAAAATAGTGCGAATTTGGAGAAGAAATGGGTTAGACATGGTGCCAATTTGTCACATTACCTAAGGAATTTGCAAAAGCTACTTACGATTTGGACAAAGAACCAAGCTTTTGTTGCATTTTTTTTTTAATAAGAACATGGATGAAGATGAATTTACATTGAAGGTAGAAAGATTTTGTGGGGGTGGGGGGGGGGGGTGGGGTGGGGAAGTGATGGGTTTGTCGGGAAGAGGGGAGGGATTAAAGAAGGTGGACTTTTGATATATTGGGATTTGTATGTATATTATTATTTTTTTATGTATTTAATAAAATGTATATTGTGACTTGGCATTTTAGTTTTTTAATTTTTAATAAAAATGCTGATCTGGCAATTTTGATGATATGGAAAAAAATTTGGTCTTAAATATGTGATACCAAGATTTTCCGGCCTTTAGGCTACTTTTTGCAAAAAAAAAAAAAAAACCATTTATGTGACTAAAATTGTCAGCCGGAAAAAAATCAAGACTAAAATCGAAAAACTAAGACAGCTTAAAGGACCAAAATCGCAATTTAATGCCATGTCACCTTTCATGGATATTCCTTTAGTGTAAGACAAACCAGGTTCACAACCTGGTTGTCACCTGATGGAATCTAATTCAGATATCATGGCTTCTCGCCATATCTCTCAATCTTTCCTTTCAAACATTCCTTCATAAGTCGTGAGATATTCATTCTTCAAGATAAACATACCAAAGAAATTTTTTCAGCTTGAGGTTATCCATGACTTATAGAACATTTGTGTGCACCGAGCAAAGTGTTCTACACCTCATCACTATGTATGCGCCCGCTTCACGCTCCTATGGTTGAATCTCTCCTTGTGGCTCTCAAACTCTTTTGAGATCTCATTTACTCCCACTATCTCTTTGGAAGAAATACCTCCTTTAGAAGACAAAGATGTTTGGAGACAAACATTTTGTTCCACGGAAAGTAGACAATATCTAGCAGACTTGCCAAAACATTCCACAAAGTTGCATACGTCGTACTAGGCTTCAAGCCTTTCTAACTTTGCCTATGACAACTTCTAATCATCGCTTAAGATAGATTCGACATTATCCCCTTACATATCTAATATGGAATTTATTCAACTTATTCTTTGGAACTCACTTGAGTATGTGTTTTGATTATGGCACTATCCCAAAACGGGTAAGTGGATTCTATGCATGGCTTACGCCACAACTTTATCATTTAAAGTGTCGCTTACATTTAGAAACCGCAATCCGATCGCTGCCTCAAAATGATATCCTTTAGTGGAGAATCGATTCCTTTTAGACGATTTCAAACACCTCAAGGTTATTAATTGCTTCAATCCAATTGAAGATTAATTCCTAAGTTTCATTTATCTCATATTCGCATACTAGCTCAAACTTTTCGGCTTTCGTAATTGTCGACTTCAATAAGTGCATTCAACTACTTCTAAGATAGTCGAAGAGAGAGACAAACAATTATTTATGGTATAAATTGTCATAAGCCAACAAACATCAATATGTTTAGACTTAGTCAATTTTCTAGATTTTATAACCATTTTCATGAAAGGGTATTTTAGTCCTCTTTGGATCGACACGTATAACCCACATGATTCATAATCATATGGTTCAAAGACCATCGTAATGACGCTTGATTACACGCTTCTCTTCCATAGAGACTATGTCTGTAACAACCACAATATTTAAGGTTAACAACCATATAAATGTTTAGTTGAGATTTCATCACTCATATTAACTATATGATGACAATAATCTAGCATGTTATATTCCGTGACTATTCAACCTTATCGGAATAACATTTATTCCTTACAATTGAATATGTCCATTAAATCCTAACGATAGTGAAAATATGTTCTTCATAAGAACCGAACATAATAACATTTATTTAGTTCCCTTATCGCTTTACTAGATTCGCAATATGATAAGTGTTACAACGCTTGCTTCACCTTCCAAATCTGTATTTAATCTATTTAATTTAATCACATTCGTAGGATATCATGTATCCCAGAGTTGACTTGAGTTTAGATAGATTTATCTCAACGTGCTTGTCTGAAATAGAGACTTCAATAAGTTCTCTTATTTAAGCACATGTCCTAACTTTCCATTTTAATCCTTCAAGCTCATGTAAATATTTCTTAATTTAGTCTTCATAAACCTTAAGAAAAATCACAAGAATTGTTTCTTCAATTTTCTATCCTTAAAAATCCAACGCTTGTTAAATAGTCTATTCAATCTTTTGAATCATATTCAAAACATGAACTACTTAATTTACTTTCAAGCAATTATTAAAGAATTAAGTCAATACTTAAATCTTACAAATTTGAAAACAACCTTTCCAAAATTCGGCGTGGTCATCATTATCCAATCCATCTAATGTTTTAATAATCATCATCGTATGACGGAGTGACCCATTGGATATCGTTATGTCCAATATGTGAGCTTCCGTTAATAATTAAAGTCTTAGAGGATTCCATCAAATATTCAACTATGAAAACGTAACGTGTCATTGCTTATTTTAAAAGGATTAAAATTACTTAACCAACTTGAAAACGCTTTCAAAAGGTAATAGTCATTTAATTTTGGTTTTTAACTATCGAGAATACAAAACATAAATAAAATTTGCTAAAACCATAACACAAAATAAAGATAAAAGAGTATTTGTTGTTTATACACGCAAAATCAAAGATGGTCTTTAGATTATGATTTTGCTCCCACTAGTCAAACTCCCAATTGACTTTCAAGAATTTTCTAAAATTCTTTAGTGGCGGGAATTCTATCTAGTTGACTCGATCCCCGACGTGGGCCGATCGACCGGGTCAATTTCGATTGTGTGTAGGTACTTACAAATCGCGCCCAACGCGATTTCCAATGGTTTGACTAGTCAACTCTTTGACAATTCACATCGCCTATGTGATAGTCAACCTCATGTCTCTAAAATCGATTTGGCCCCGACGTGGGCCAATCACCGCAAGATCCTTAGTCGAGTCATAACCCAAGTATTCATGAGATCTCATAACGATCATATCTCAGATAATGACGATATACCCGAGGTAGGTCAACTCCCGACATGTGCCGATCGCTTGATCCAAACATGGGCTCTTCACCGTCACTATATATGGGAGACATATTATAACTCGATTTTTGTCGTGGGAGTGATTTTAAATTAATTCACTTAATTAATTTTATTTAATTACGGTCTCATCTATTACGTGCATATTACTACAATATCATATAAAGTAAAACATACACTTCATTCCGCACACAAAATTAACCGGTATGATCATGGATTTTTCCTAAGTGCGGTTTTGAATACAAATCGATTTAAACCGCTGGTTACAAACTAAGGGTAGTTGCAACCACCAATGGATCTTTAATGCACCGTTCTCTAATGGAATCTTTATTCTTCTTTCTTTGGTCTCCATCTTCGTCTTCAATTTATTTCAAAAAATCTATCTAATAAATTTTACACCCGCCACACACGGAGTGGGGGAGCTAACGGGAGTGGGATAATGCAGAAATAAAATTATGTCACGTTCTTCATAACGGTCTAGGACAACAATAAAAACCAACAGAAAATAAAGCATTCACATATATTATATCGGTCGAGTTCAAGATCAATCGGGGTCCATATAATCATATTATATCTACTATCTAATCCATACAATCAATAGCATGAAAAAGATAAAATTTAAATTTTAACTACTTGCGTCATTGAAGCATCCAATCAATTAATTAATTAATGTTCACTTAATTAATAACTTTTAATTTCAAATTTAAACTATTTTAAATAAAAATTAAAATCGACTGGGTCTTTTTTGTTTCTTCCTTTCGATTATTAATCAAATGATGCATTTGGTTTGGTACAAACCAAATTTAAAAGCATCCTGGCCTTTTCTAAAAATCAAATATTTTGGATAACGCCCAGGTCCCCAGCCTTTCCAAAATAAATAATCTTATTTGTTCCCAACAAATTGGGTGATGCCACATGGCTTCCCAACGCCAAACTATTTGAAATAAATTGCTAGTCACATGGCAAGATCAACTAAACAAAAGAGAAATTACAACTATGAACCATATTGAATTATAAAGATGCATAAAACAAAACAAGAAAGTGGGACGGTGGTGCCGATAACGCCGGGCGCCGATATGCCGACAACAGAAGCTCAAGACCGCCCGATACCACCGTTAGGAAATCAATCGAGTAGCACAACGGAACTTCAAAAATTGATTTCTCAATCCAGATCGACTTCGCTTTAAACAATAAACATACAAGAAAGCGGACGGTAATACTACCTTGGTTGATCTAAAATATCGACGCTTTGACCGCCCAAAGAGGATTAGATGGCGCGAGCCGCCCACGTGTCCGGCCTCTACCAAGAATCCACACGAGCACCTCGCCGAATCCCGCCAAGGATTGCTACTTTAGAAAAACTCGACGGCCAGGTCGACATTTTTCTCTCTCAAAACTCACAAGAAGCTCTCTTTGTTTTCCACAAGAATTCTAAACTCATGGAATTATGATGCATAAAAGAAAGCCTAATAATCCTCCTATTTATAATAGAAAGTGGCGCCCCATCAATCCTATTCCCAATAGATTAGCTTCGTGGTAGATTAAGGAGAAATAAAATATTTTCCTAATAAAATAAAGAAAATACATTTGATTGATTTATCTCTTTTATTTTAATATCTCATATTAAATAAATCTAGATATTGCCAATATCTTTTATTGAATATATTTATCTTATTACCATAATTCTATTTTCCAAAAATTTTAATATCAAATATTAATATTATGGTAATATTATTAATTAAATTGCACAATCCAAGTGCATCTTATACACCATCACATACGCCCCATATTGCCAAATATTGGCATCCGGAATATTCTTTAATTAATATAATGCTATGATTAATTAATTTGTAAAATCCATGTGTATCATATACACATATAATTTCAAACATATGTATCTATATACATATTTAATTAATCAACATAATTAATATATTGTATTATATGTATTCATAATAAATAAATAAAGACCATATTAATTTACTATTATAACCTTTATAGCATGAGATAAATTCTTTCCTTATTTGGTTATCAACTATAACCACATTTTAATTAGACTTGATGTTCATATGTGTTGGACCCGATAGCTTCGAATATGTTGGCCGTAGACATAAGGCGCAATTACTTAAAATGCCCTTCACATCTAATGATCACGGATAGCGAAGCAACACGCCCATGACCCCAATCATCGTAAGAGTCAATACGCAATTACTACTACCTTCATATGCTCGGTTAGCGGTAAATAATCATATGGTCAGTAGTAATATCCATACGATCAGATCTTGATCAGATCCCATAATATGGATATCAAGCTCTCTCGAATAACTCATTTACTCTCACTTTGCAAAGATTCACGAACTAGACATACCTCGCTGAAGTCCCTTTCGGATATTCACTCATACCGACCAAACATATATACTCGTGATGCTTTCAAGATCACACCCAATCACTATCGCATGATCACCCTATGGCTAAGTGGAAACCTCAATAGTGTCAAACATGACAATCCACACCGTGATGCCATGTAGACTCCGGTCCTAAGGATAATTACACACCGTCACATAGTGTAACACTTAACAAATGTAAGTGGGGGCCGCCTAACGACATATTCTCTAATACACGCCCACGCATACCCAAGTGTTCTACACTTCGATGACGAGATCTATCCTCGCTTCTTAAAGACATAAGACATCTAATACGTGCTAGCATGTTCGCACTATCAATGCCCTCGCTTAACAAAGAATAAGCCTGTAGACTTTTAAGCATCAAACTTATTCAAGTGATTAGATATCTTATCAACCATAATCGCCTATCATGGTTTTTCTATCACGATTTAATACTAAGGACGTTATCATATAAAATTCATAATTGGTTCTTTAAAAGAACAAATATGACAAGAGAAAAGCCATTTATTATATATGTATAATCATAAAGAAATAGTAGTAATGATCCGACTGAGGGGATCGAGATGCGCAATACATATCCTGTAGAGGGGGGGGTGAATAGATATACCGCTTTTTGAATTTTAATTATCCTTTTCGAGTTTTACTTAATTAATCTAATGTTGATAATAAACTAGGCGGAAGATCTAGCTAAGATCAACGGATATAGATTAATGTTCTTGTGACGGACAGATTCAGAATCTATTTAACGTGTTGATCAACTTAATCGCCTCAAAGATGCCAAGTTTAGTGTGTTTCTAATTTAGTTTAAGCACATTACCATATTTTATCTTTAATAAAATCTATCCTAAGTGTTGCAATCAATCACACAGATTACTATGCTATTACAACACTTTTGGGAATAAAATAGGGGTACAGAATAATACGGTATTCTGACTTGTTTGATTTTAGATCACACTGTAGTGATTGAATCTAAACCACGGTAGTGACACGGTCACTAAGATTCAATCACGCTTCTTTCTAAAGCTCAAACACAAATGTATCAATACAACAAACCTCAATTCCTTAACAAACTAAGTCTTATTCTCAAAAGAAACGGTTTGAAAACTCTGCACTTAGGAAGCTTAAGGTAAACGCGTGAACTTACTGATAATGAGTCACAGACTCAGGTGTGAGAGGAACGGTGCAAGTGAGAACAGAAATAGCAACCCCAGATTGTAGCAATCCTAGTCCTAATCCAGTCCAAATGCAATCCCATACTTCTTTATTTTAATACTCGGATGAGTAAGAGAATATGCAGCAAACAGACCCAGGTTACAAGGCACAGTGTTTTAGTAAGAGGAATGTTTGATCAGTTTTAGTTGTCTGATCAGGTTTGATGTATATGATATATATAGGCTGTGAGATGAGTGGTGTAATGTATGGAGTTAATGTGCTGCTTGGATAAATGAACAGGCGTGAGTGGGTGAATGTGCAGTGCGGTGGCCGAGGTAAGAGACAGACTGTTAGATGCATGAGACATGACATTAATCTGTTAAATACCCAAGACAGCAGTATTACATTAATGACTTAAAATAGCTGGCCAAATGTAAGATGGTCATAAATGCAGTAGGTGACATATTTAAACACAAGGTACATTTATTTTTATTAAGTTAATTTTATATGAAATTACCTAAGTGAATGCAGTAGCCCTTACAATATCAGATATATAATTTTGTGTATATATTATTAGTGTGACACAAATATAGAGATAAGTTTGTTCACACTCCCGAGGCATAAAAGGACATGATTTCTGTAAAATGTAGCACATATTACACATCAAATAAATTTTACAGATCTGGCCTTCAAGTATATCACACCTCATATGAGTTCAATACCTGTATACACAATTAAAGTATATAAATACCAATACATGCAGGTTATGTGTGGTGTGCGAAAGTGTGCTCACATACATAATGCTTTCATAGAATCAGATACAAAACATACCTCAAATTAGCAAATTGTTCACATACTGATTAAGACATATTAATCCATTAAATTGATATTCATATTTTACTTAGGCTGATTTTACGATTTGGACTATAACATAATCACCATAGTTCAGATGAATAATATTACGATAGACAGAGATACAGAGCTATAAACACATACATTTCATTCATCGATTTGGGAGTAACACACATGCTAAAACATATAAGCAATTTCACATCTAGACTCTTAGATTTATACATATTCAGATGCACAACATAATAGAGACATGCGAGACTCTAAACTTCCCAGATTGAACTCATATAGCAGATTAAAAATGGATAAGAGTATAGCCATGATACCTGAGCCGATTATTTGTTAAATCGGACCTTACCATAATTTGATCTGCAAATAGAGAGAGAAAGAGAGGCATTCGTATCGTCACTGTTCTAATACGTGAGCAAGAACAGAGAGTCTTTCTCCGATCTGAGATTTGATGAGACATATAGACCGGGGAGTAACACCATTTCTTTATCCAGTTATTGATTAATCAAGTAGCCGCTTCGATTTGATAAATCCTCATAATCTGCAACATATTTCTTCATATGACGAAGGCTAGAAGCTTTGATTTTTTTGATTTGGTCAGTGCCAAGATAACAGATACGAATTTTGAAGACATGATATCAGTGTTTTTGATGGTGGAGAGTTGGAGAAGATGAAGGTATATTCATATTTTTTGGGTTTGGAGCCGGTGATGAACATGAGATAGGCTCTGCATGCATGAGAACGATGAGACAGTATGAGGCGGTCGAGAAATGAATCAGGGTTAGGTTATTTGGTGGGTTAAATGCTTTTATATGGTAACAGTGGGTCGGGCTGAGCTGCTATTTGAGTAATATTCAGTTCATGTATTAATTGATTAGCTGTGCCGGGTTTTGGGTTGACAGATGAGGCCCAAACATTTTAATAATTAATTTTTGGGAAAGATTTTTTGGACTGAATTAATAAAATGTTTGGCCCAAAATAATATTCTTGTACTAGTGTCACACCATATCATATATTGAGTTTATGAAAAATATATCAATTAACTGATCGCTTTAATCATTTATGGTGTGATTGTGTGTGCAAGTGTGTTTCTGTGGTACCAGAAACAAAGTATAAAATGCCGTTGTAAGTCACATGACTTCGTGGGTGTTAGTCAACAATAAATATATAGCACATAATTTTTAGATAAATGTAAAATTAATCAAACCAATATATTCGGGATATTGTGGGCACAACAATTTCCCAATAGATCCAAATCCAACCCGATTAGGTTTAGGATACTATTTTAACAGAAGCAAATGACATGTTCACATCTCAATGGCTTGTCGCCATGGGTGATAAAATAGAGTCATTATTGAAGAATCGACTTGGGATCTAGTTAAACATCCAAATTGATAGAGAGTTGTTACTTGCAAATGGATCTTCAAAGAGAATGATGGAATGACCAAGGCAGAAGGGGTCAAGTATAAGGCACGTTTGGTTGCAAGAGGGTTCAGTCAGAAAGAAGAGGTAGACTTTGATGAGATATTCTCATCAGTGGTCAGACGCACTACAATCAGAGTGTTACTAGCAACTTTCTATATGGTGAAGACAACTTTCTATATGGTGAAGTAGATAAGGAGATATACATGACTCAGCCAGTGGGATTTCAAGTTCATGGCAAGGAAGATTTTGTATGCAAGTTAAAGAGGTCCTTGTATGGACTAAAGCAGGCTCCTAGACAGTGGTATAAAAGGTTTGACAGTTATATGATCCAGCTAGGTTATTATAGGTGTCCATATGTCTGTTGTGTGTATCACAGTCAGCTGAGAGATGGATCACATATCTATCTTGTCAGGTATGTGGATGATATGTTGATAGCTACAAAGAAGAAGTCTGATGTTCAAAATCCGAAGAACCTTCTAAGTGCTGAGTTTGAAATGAAATATTTGGGTGCATCCAAAAAGATTTTGGGGATGGAGATCTGGAGAGATAGGAGTCAAAAGTAGTTGTTCTTGTCTCAAACAGGTTATATACAAAAGATATCGCCGATTTGGCATGTCTCGTCAGAAACCAATAGATACTCATATGGCATCTAATGTTTATTTGTCTGCTTATGCTTCACAATCGCCAGACGAGAAGAAGTGTATGTCAAAAGTTCCTATGCTAAAGGCAAAGAGTAGTCCGATGTATGCCATGGTGTGCACTCAGCCTCGATTTGGTTCATGCAATCAAGTGTTGTCATCGTGTTCATGGCTCAACCTGGAAAAGAACACCGAAAGTCGTGAAAATGATGTTCGTGTACCTCGTGGGTACAAATCGATGTTGGTCTCATTTATGGAGGTGATACGCAAGGTCTGATCACATGATACTGTGATGCTGATTATGCATGTGATGGGATGTAGGAAATCAATGAATGGTTATGTTTTCACATTGGGAATTCAAGTGTCACCGAAAGCAACTCTTCAGCAACAATGGCTTTATCAACTACCGAGGCGTAATATATGGTTCTTACCAAGCAAATGGAGAGGTATCTGCTTGAAAGGGCTAGTCGCTGATTCGGGGTTACATCAGATCAATCGAGATTGATTGTGATGCTTTGAGTGCAATTAGTCTAGCTGGCGACCAGGTTCATCATGAGAGAACCAAGCATAATGATGTGAGGTATCATTTTACGAGGAATGAGAAAAAGGTTCAAGTGAAGAAGATCAGCACCAAGGATAACCCTGCTGATATGTTTACTAAGCCGGTTCAGCAGAGCAAGTTTCAGTTGTGTCTGGACTTGCTGAATATTCAAAGCTTATAATCTGGAAATCTGGAAGCTTAGCTGAGGGCGTGTCACCGAGTGGATTCTCGTGGAGTAACTGCACAAGACATCCGGGCGTTGATGAATGCATCTAGTAAAATACATTTGTTTATGTAATCCGTTGATCGTGAACGAGAGTTCAAGTCGGGGTGGAGATTTGTTAGCAAAGTGACTTAAACTTTACATCTGGTAACTAATCTGAAAGTCACCGAGTGATAGTCAGCTGATAAGTGTATCCAAGTCTGTGAAAGTCACCGAGGTTTGGCGAAGTTTCGTCTGGTGCCACAAATTACGAGGTTTTGGGTAAAATTGAGTTCTACTTATGGGCAATGATCACTGAGTTGAGTCAAGCCAGAGTGATTCAAAGATCTCGGGGCATTTATGGTAATCCGACAAAGATTGTTGGCGGTTGTGGTTTAGTGGACACGTGCCTATAAATAACATATGTAATGATCATTGTAAAGTATGTGTAATCCACGCGCTCTCTTTAAATTAAAAAAGGGAGCAGAGGAGTCATGAAAAAAACCAATGAAATGAGAGAACTAATTTTTTCCTTACTAAACTCCCGGAGAAGTTTGGGAATCTATTAATAGATCTTCAAACTCAAAGATCGTAATCAGTCGTTTTTTTCGCCAAGCGAGAGCGTAGATGTTTTAACGGATACGACCGACAAACCCCGCAAGACACCGTTGTTTTAGCTCGTTACTTCACAAATCCTGGTAATAAATCGTGGTTCTTCTTGCCACATACAATATTATCAAGTACCGCGAACGGAAGATGTTTTAAGAACATATAGATGCAAAATCTATCCACTCGATTTGGATTAGTTGAGTGACTAGACTTATTAGACTCTCTTTGATATCAATCACTAAACTAAAGAAAGTAGGAAAATCATAAGAGAACATTCCTGCTCCATCCATACCATAAGAAAGGAAGGCCTAGTCTTAGCGCTAGCAGACTACCGGTTTTTATCCACTTATCCTTTTGAACAGAGGCTTTGTAGCCCATTTTGCCTCCCTAAACAAAGGTCTTAATCATCTCATTCAACCAGTTATGCCACTTTTGAAGTGCCATAAGCAGCCAAGCATAGTGGTTCGCTCAAGCGAGTTTACGATACTTCAAAGCGTTCCGGTAGTGCTTCTAGCAAGGAAAGAGTCGATAAGACCCTCTAACCAGAACCACAAGAAAATAATAAAATGAAAGCTCTCGAAAGAGCTACAAAGCTACATCAATCCACAGGAATTCAAGAAATTCAGTACATAATAAAATATCTCTTTTTCGGTCTCATGAAAGATTTAAGACAACGATTTTAAACCACGTTAAACTCAAGGTTCTTCTTGTTTATGTTATTTTGTTGATTTTTACCGCCGATTATATCAATTAATTATCTATCTCAGATCAAGATTCCCTATCACGTTATAACAATATCTTTAATTAGAAATTAAACATGCAGTACTTCCCAAAATTTGATATTGTGAATATATTTCTTCGTCTTTGTTGCTGGGAGTTTTTACTTGTATTGGTATGACGGCAGATCTTCGCATTGGTTTAGTTGTTCACATTGATCTTCCATTTATTTATCTTATCTTGTTTCAGTTGTGATCATATGAGATGATGCATTATCTCATATCATTGTTAAAATAATTTATAAGCCCTTTAATTTCTTGCAATTCTTTGTCTTAACTGCTCTTTATTTAAGTATTATTCTTAATTTATTCATTAATTCAAGACATCTTTCAATATTTTAATCTTTACAAATACATCTCTTACCATCTATGTACCATTTTGGTGATATTATGATTTTGGTACTTTCCTTCAGTGGCATCCCACGGGCCAACAGGGCCATGGCCCACAACCCCCAAAATCCATAAATATTTGATCCAATTATATATATATATATATATATATATATATATATATATTTTTTTTTTTTTTTCTTTCTATTTTTACATTAGGCCTTAATAACCTATCAACTTAATAAGTGATTCTATGTAATAATACTTACAATAACAATTTTTTTGTTTTGAAATATTTAAAATGTTCAAATTTGAACGCCCCGTTTTCTTTATAAAGTTTGTCTCAATTTCCCACGCTAAAAAATGGTTATCATAAGAAAGATGATATACACAATTCAACTACTACCTCCGGTCCAAAATATAAGTCATCCTAGGAGTTTTCACACAGATTAAGGAATTGGTTGAATGTCATTAATTTGAAGGTTAATGTCTAAAATACTCCTTGACTATCGTTAACGCCATAGTTGTTAAGAATGAAAAGTTCATGAATTCATAATAAATTAGTGTAAGAGATAGAAAGAAAGAATAAACGTCAGACGCAGAATGAAACGACTTATATTATATGACAAGTAGAAAAGTGTCAGATTTACGACTTATATTTTTAATCGGCCAGAAGGTAGTACATATTTAAAGGTCATTAAATCATAAGATACACATTAATCAATAAATTCAGAGAAAAAATAACAGATATACTACAATTTAGATAACATTCCTTATAAGGACAAATACAAGACTGCTGGTCTACTAAATAGACCTCATTGTATGAGGTACACACAATCTATATTAGATACTTAATAGTACTTAGAATAATCTCAGCCACACACCTATTATAATAGGATAAGTTATGAATCTATTCCTTAACATCCCCTTCAAACGAAATGGCCATGGAAGTTAATTGAGTTTGGCATTGACATCCTGAAACTTGGAAGTGGACAGGGCTTTGTCGATCCATCGCTTACTAATCACAAGATGCTACATGATGTAACCTGAGCTTGTTGTGCAACACTTAATCTCTAATAAAATAAACATCAAGGTCAACGTGTTTTGTCCTTGAATGAAACACATGGTTGTGGGCTAAGGATTCTGCACTCATGTTATCACACCATACCACATGAACACCAGAAATTGGAAGTTGAAGTTCTTTAAGAAGATGTAGAATCCACCAAATTTATGTTGTTGCATTTGCTAATGCTTTGTAACAGTATGATTCTTTGAGGACCAAGAGACTAGTGAGCTATACAGAAAGATGCAATAAACTGCAATGGATTTCTTATCTTTGTTGTTGCGCCCCAGTATGCATCGCTGAATCCATGCAGTGATAATGGCTGATCTGGTTTGAGGTGAAGACTGAGATGAGTTGTTCCCTTCATATAGAGGAGCGGGCGTTTCAGGGCAAGCCATTGGACCTCAATTGGGGCATGCATATACTAGCTGAGAGTGTTAATAGAAAAAGCCAGATCCGGTCTGGTGAATGTCAGATACGGCAGTGGTCCTGTTGTGCTTTGATAGAATGTTGGATTGGACATGGTTGGGGAATTCGTCAGGATAGATTACAGGCACTAAGTTAAATATCGTTGGAGTAGGACAAGGCTTCATATTTTGAAAGTTTATCCGGTCTAGCAACTGATTAACATACATATGTTGGCTTAAAAACAACCCACTATCATTTCTGAACACTTGAATTCCCAAGAAATATCCGACTTCTCCCAAATCTTTGAAAGAAAACTTTATGTTTAACTGAGATACAAACTATTGTAACATATTAGGGGAATTACCAGTAAGCAAAATGTCATCAACATACACTAGTGCATGATAGTGGAGTCTTGTTTATAGAAAAACAAAGATACATCAGCTCTAGATCGATGTAATCCCCATTGTAGGAGTTGATGTCTAAGAGCATCAAACCATGCCATAGGTGTCTGTTTAATCCCATAAAGATATTTGTTGATGTGACACATAATGAGGTTTGAACTGATCAACATACCCATCTAGTTGTACTATGTTAAAAGACTCAGTCAGACTCCCATTCAGGAAGGCATTGTTTACATCAATTCGTCTGATAGACCGGTTCATGGATACATCAATAGAAAAAACACTATCACATCAATAGAAAAAACAATTGATAGTGGATCCCTTTGCAACTGGGCTAAAAGTTTTATATAATCTATTCCTATAATTTGGTGAAATTGCAACTAAAAGAACCTTGTGCTTTAAAATGGTAAGAGAGAGACAGACAATTAGAGAGAGTCATGGATCGTTGACCAGAATTTGCTTCTTTTTCTTTTTTTTACTTTTTTTTTTAATTTAAGAATCTGCTTCTTTGATAAAACATTTGCTGAACACAAATTTTTTTTTTTTTTTTTTTTTTTTTTTTTTTTTTTTTTTGGAAATGAAAGGTGTAGTAAATTGAAGTTTTGATGATGATAAAAAAAATGTTTTTGTTTAAAAGGGGAGCAGAACTAGCAAAAGTTTGTCATTATTAAGTAGTAACTCTTTCTTTTTTTGAGAACTAGCTTGGGCGTAAGAACTCTCCGTTGACTCCGATACCTCAAACAAAATCAAAATAGCAGAACTGAAGAAATTTTAAACTGTTTGTTTTATTGATTGAATAAAAGTTTTACCGTACTTCTCCTCGCGACGACGATTCGTGAAATTTTTCAAGAGGCCATCTGATCATCAAACTACAATTTTAATCCAAAAATTTGTTTCAGTGGGTCACCGGAACTTAAAACTACATTTTTTTATCAACAAAACGACACTTTTTAACAACAAAACTTTATCGTTTTAATACCAAAAAAAAAAAAAAAAATCCCAAATTTCATTGGGATCATGTGACCCCTAAGGGTACATAGATCCGCCTCTGCTTCTCTTTATATTGAATATAAGTCCAAAAAAAATTGACCAAAATAAATAAAACTAAAAATGATATATTTATCTTATCCAACAATCATTCATTTAGACTAAACTCATGTTTTTCTTAATGGTATCTTTTTATTTATTTAAATTAGAACCATAAGCTTCAAGTACATCAATTGGCTGAGTTACCTCAATTTATTAAACCGGCTGCAGGCAAACCTGCCTGCCTGTGCGAGACAATGAGTTGGCCTATTGCCATTATGCCGAATGAAATAGAAAGAGTAAGACACAACGACCTGAACCAGACTCAAATAATCAAAAACTAAACAGCCCAACGAAGAAAGGTCTGCACCTTCTGTCTGAAGACAATGAACACAAATGAAGGAATGAAGGAGGGTCTCCATTATAACCCGTTGATAGCCACTATAGCCGCTCATTTTTTGATTAATAATAACAATTCTATCTTTTTATAATTTATCTCCGTCTTTTCAAACTGTATCTTCTATTAGTCGTAAGATTAAATTTTGTAGACTATATGTGATGGATGACCATTCAAGCATTGATCAATTTCATACTCATCAAAGATGATTGAATGATATTTTGAAGCTTTTTGATATTTTTGTATTATGTATCTTTTTTGGAATTTTATTTGCTACTTTCCATGCATTATCGATTGAGATTGTTTACATCCACAAAATGTCTGAATTTATTATCATTATATTTGAAGGTTTTTTTTTTGGGGAAATGAGGGAGAATGACAGAAATATTTCATCAATTGAGTAGAATGACAGTTTTTTGAAACTTTTGCATAAAGGACAAAACTATTTATTCATCGTTTAAATTCACTTGTGTTCAAATTCACTGCTTAAATTCAATCGATTTAAATTCATCGTTTAAATTCACTAATTTTCAAAATTCATCGCCGAAATTCACTAATTTTCGGATTCACTGTCGAAATTCACCGTTTAAATTCACCGATTTCGGGATTCACCGAGAGATTCACCGATTTTCGGGATTCACTGTCATTCTTCTCGCTATAAAATTACGCAGCTTGTCCTTCTCCCTATAAAAAATATGAATGCCTCCGTTACTTAAAAATATTTCAGACGTGCCTTATCCCTAATTTTCCATTTTTTTTTATAAGGAAAACGCAATTTTATTAAGCCATATCGCGAAGCAAGCATTTACAATTCGTTGGATGAGGTGCTCTAAACAATTAAGCCTCGCACACAGACACCGCTGGGCTAAAATGGGGCGGCATATTGTCATTACGCTTTAATGAATGAAAAAGAACAAGATCGGAAGACTTTGCTATACTTTAGCAAATCGCAACAAGCAAATGAGGAAGATAGTCATTCAAGCGGTGCTTCCAAACGTGTTATGCAGAGAGAGGAGTCCGTTTCAATGATCACGGACCTAGCCCGAGGGTTGCCGCAGATGAAGAGACCTGCTTTGGATGGCCATGAGCTCAACAGCTTCGACGCCAAGGTTTCCCAAGATATGTTGCAAAAGTGGCATGTCGAATTTGGCCTTCGCATCACGAGCAATGACTCCAATGGCGGAGGATTCACCGGAGCGGGTGCATCCTGTGTTCAACTTGAGGCACCGCCGGCCGATGGGGGGTGCAAGTAGAAGGCCATTTCTTTGGCACTTGTGATCCAAGCGGGGATTTCCAGCCATAATATATTCTTTGGCTTCCTCCTCCGCTGCAGAAATTAGATGATTGACACTTGAGGATTTGCTGTCAAAAAGCCAGGCACAACGAGCTTTCCAGATATTCCATAAGATGGTGATGGTTGTCACAACTTTTTCAGTGCTGCCTTCCTTTAAAAGGTAGTCAAGGAAACTGTCTAGATCCCAACTCACCGCATGGGCTGAATCAACTAGGCTGTCGTTGACGGTCTTCCAAACAATTTCCGGCAACGAGCAATAAAAGAATAGGTGCTTTAGATCCTCATCGTGGTGTCCGCAAAGTGCACAATGTCCATCACTTAACTTCCACCTTTTGAGTGATGCATTAGTAGCTAAGCAATCGTGTAGGCCTCTCCAAATGAAGTGTTGGACCCGGGGTAAAAGCAGGAGATTCCAAATACGGCGCCATATATAATCCGAGGAAGTGGAAGTGGATGCGGTGGAGAAATGCAACCCTCCTTGACTGAGCTGCCAAGCAAGTGTGTAACCCGATTTAACAGAATAGTTCCCTTTTTTGTCATAGTGCCAAACAATATCGTCCCGGTGATTACCGGTTGGTAAGGGGATGCTTAAGATTGCATGTGCCTCATGTGGGTAAAAGGATGTGGTTACTAGATCATAATCCCAAGTGTGCAAGAATGGATTAATGAGGGAGTTCACTTTAACATCTACCGGTAAGGAGGTCGAGGTAACCCGGAAAGAGGGAGTCCAAGCATTATATTTGAAGCTTTAAAGTGTGGTAATTGGGCTGGACTGGATGACAAACAAAGGGAGTCCAAGCACCAATTCAATATGGGCCAAATTGAGAATTACGGAAACTTGTATCATTCAATTATTGTTTTATGGACTTGGGTTGAATTAAGGTGTCCCAGTGATGTCCAGCATGCTGACCCGAGAAAATTCAAGCGTATGTTTTAGTTAGGGCAATTCTAAAGTCACCACATTATTACTTCGTCACCATATTTTAAATGCAAATTTTTACATGTAACTTGATTCCGGAGGTAAAAAGTGAGTGCCTTTGGAATCCCCTTTAATTATTTTCAGTCCAATGAAGCAATTATCATTCTCACAACAAAACAAACCAAAATAGAAAATAACATATATTATATGCTATCAAGACAAAAGGATTATTCCTTTCAAACTATAAGAAAGACAAAAGACTTTAAAATTGCATGTAAAGCTTGGTTATAGGTACTTTGTCTTGCACACTGTGAATTTTGATTGGGACCTTTGATGATCTACATGCCTGTGGTGGCTGCACAATGAAGTGAAGATGGTCATACAATGACTTACACATACCTACAACAGAGGCGGACCTATGTAGCGCCGAGGGCCAAGTATCCTGGCTTCGGAAAAAATACTTTTATATATATATATATATATACATATATATATATATATATATATATACACACACGAACCAATAAACTAACTTTTTTTATCGACAACTTACACTATTTTCAAGTGGAGTTATTGAACATTGTTATAGGACACAAAACTTAAAGAATTAAATAACCGATTTCCAGAAATAACGAGTGGATTTTATCGTTAATTGACATGTTTGTATATAGTTGAATCTTTTTTCTACTTTGATTAAGCAAAATTGACTCGACTTGCTCAGTTATATTCATATGATTTTTTAGAAGCAGATGTTTAGGCTCTTACTAATCCACTTGAGAATTTCATATATGACGTTAGACAAACTTTGATTTTTTCGGTTTGAGATGAGCTTGTAGTATTGTTGAGAAACTTATCACATTGATGAAATCTTGTCTATCCATTGGTTTATTTTAAGTATGAAGTCGATACTAAGTTTACCGGTGCTTGTAGCCATTGCAGAAATATTTTTTCCTCAATTAATATTAATGTGAAAAACGAGTTAAGGAGTCAAATGAGAGATAATTCGATGGGTGAGTGTCTTGTCACATATATTGAGAAATATATAGTGAACTACAATACAAATAAATCAATTTTTCAAGGATTTCAAAATATGAAGACCGTGTGAGGATAGTTGAACGATACTTATTACTTATACGCTTGTTGGGTATATTTATCGAAGATGTTCAAGGAATCACCATTGAGAAATAATACGATTTGAAATATATGTTGTGAACCTTGAGGCCTCTCGCGACGGAGTGGAGGCCTTGAGCCACATATTAAATAGTTAGGAAAACGGGAATGGTGATGTATCGAAAGTGACTATAATACTAAGCAGAATGATAAAGCTTACTCCCTCAAATCTACTGGAAAGTTATCGTGTGGTGAGGAATTTGAAGTGAAGTCGACGTAGAAAACGATCGAACCACACACGCTTTAATACGAGAACGGCGTGTGTGGTGTGTGGTGTGTGGTGTGCCACACGGTGTCTCCGCACCGTGTGGAGACACCACACAATAATCTCCCCAAATCTACGTATATCATGTTTACACCTTAGATAATCTCACACATGATTGTTTCAAGTTATTAAAAAAAATTACAAGTGAAAAATACGCATGAGATTGAGATGATGAAACATGTAAGCGTAGACTTGGCTGATTAAACATATCACTCCTCGTAATACTAAAGTAATTGTTTATGTAACTGAAAATGATTAAGCTCACTTAGTTCTTGAGTAAAGTAAGAATTTCTTAGCAGGAAATTGTAGAAATGAAAGTCTAAATACGAAGAATACGTAAGTGGTGACATGAAAAGCATAATTATTGTCATGTCAAAGGTTTTGTACGTCAAAGGATGCAATTATGGGTAGGTGGTGGTAGAGCGGTGTGATGGCGATGGTGGTATGGTGAGTGGTGGGGTGGTGTGTAACGCTCCGTTTCCCGGACACCGAGTCCATATCCGGAAAAATTACGTTCGACACGTATAATATAAAATAAATTACATATTATACGTAAACCTCTACTACATCGTATCGAGTTTAGCATTAACGGAAGCTAGAAAGACTCGAGTATTTTTTTTCAACAACAAAAATAAAAACAACCATTCTAAAGATGGAAACATAGCCTTATTACAACGAAATCTCCAAACCTTATTACAACCATTCTACTCTCTCGCTTAGACAGCTAGACACAACATCCTATCATATACATAGACATTGATGAATTCTACTTCATCAAAGAACAAGCCTATCATGCCTCTTCCGACGGTCCCGAACTTCAACTCTACGAAGAATCCATTCGTGCCGGAACTAAACGCGATCGTAAACTCAATCAAGGCTTGTTCATGTTCATTTAAGTTTATTAAATTAAGAAACAACACTTAAAAACTGGACTCGGGCTCAAAACTACTTAAAAACAAAAAGCTGACCCAATGCCTGCAAATGCTCGCCAATGCGTGCGCACAAGAACCAATGTGTGCGCATTAACACCCAATGCGCACGCGCAAACGCCTTTGAACCTTTCAGGATGTTTTCTAGGTTGAATGCGTGTGCATTACCTCTCGATTGTTGAAGTGTTTAAAATGTTATTTATCTACATCCACATCAACTTAATCTTTTGGGAGAGATGGAAATTCAACATGGTATCAGAGGGAAGGTCATGAGATCAATCATTGCTGCCAACATTGTCTTTCCATTTATAGTGTGGAAGTGTTGTGCCCTTTGTTGGTCTTGTGTGCCCTTTGTATGCCTTTGTGTGCTATGTTGGATCATTCTTGTTATAGGCCCACACTTGAGGGGCTGTGTTGAAGTGTGTAAGATGTTAATTATCTATATGTCTATCAATTTAAGCCTTTGGCCTTGTGTGCCCTTTATATGCCTTTGTGTGTCATGATGGCCTATTCTTGTTATAGGCCTGCACTTGAAATGGCGTATTGAAGTGTTTAAGATGTTAAATATCTACATCCCAATCAGCTTAAGCTTTTGGGAGTGATGATAATTCAACATCGACTATTCCTCATGATTCATCCTAATGCTATTTTTCCATCCCCGAATACAACATCCACAATAAACTTTAAAGTTTCCGGTGTGGGTGGTATCCATTTAATTTCAAGAGGAACATCGCAGCTAGGTTTCAAAATTGTCTGCTGGGTTGCAAAATACATTTCTACCACTATATTGGAGTGACCAATGATAGAATGAACATGTACCCTTTGCCTTAGAAAATCCAAGTCTTTATTGTTTTCAATTTATTCCGAAGAAGGCACAATAATCTTGCAATCTCCTTCTCGTTGTCTAAAGTAGTTAACTCTCCTAGAAAATCTGCAGTGCTATGGACACGCAATCTTTTAATCCATTCGACCATTTGGTAATTGTTCCAAATAGCTCTCGAAGTGGTGCAATCAAAGAGACAATCACATAGAGAGACTTGGCATAAGCCATCACCTACTCATTTTTTATAGCCGAAGCGGCCGGTGGGTAGGGCGTCGTGCATGATTTTCCAAATAAAATGTTGAATCCTTCGCTTAACATTAATATTCCGTAGAGATTCTTCGGCTTTTACCTATGGTAGAAGAAAGCGCTATGTGCCCGATCATTATACTTGACTTCAAACGCTAATTGATAACCCGGTTTATCTAAGTAAATTCCATTTGATGAGTAATGCCAAATAATTTTTCTTCTAGCTCGAGGCGCGATAAATGGTTGGAAATAACTTTTTAGCTTCATATTGGTAAAAGCCATGCAACTTACTTTACGGTTGTGGAGAGCATCAAAACAGGGGTGAGCATAGAAGTTTGAGCCGGCAGGGATCCAAGGATCTTGCTCTATATCAACGTTGTCTCTAGAACTAATTTTCCAACACAATCCTTGAAGAAGGAGGTTTTTACCATATATAATGCTTCTCCACATCACGGAGGGATAGTTAGTGACCGAAGCTTCATAAAATTCCTTGGAATCTAAATATTTTGCCTTGAGTAGCCAGCCAGCTAAAGAATACAGGCTCGTGAAAATTCTCCAAGCTTGATTTGCTAGGAGTGCTAAGTTGAAACACTCCAAGTATTTGAATCCCAATCATCTATTTGTTTTTTCCTTGCAACTTACTTTCCAGGATTTCCAGTGAATACGATCTTTACCATCCGAGGAGCCCCAAAAGAAACTGTCTTGTAAGGTGCTCTAATTATGATATAAAAGATTTTTTGAGATAAAAACATTGCATGACATATTGGGAGAGGTTGGACCACTAAATTTATAAGATTTTCTTTTCCGACCGACGATAAGAATTTTCCTTTCCACCCGTTCAATTTTTGGGAAGCATAACACTTGTGATTTTGGAGCCATTGCTCGGCTAATCATCGTTGAGAATCCGCCTACGCATATGATGAAGAGGAAAGGTGACAAGAGGTCCCCTGGTGAATTCCCCTAGTGGGTCGAATAATTGGGGATGAATGGACATTCACGAGAACTTGATAATATGTCGCGGTAATGCAAGTCATAATAGTCGAAATCAAGAGAGGTGGAAAATTCATTTTTACCAAAATTTGTCTAAGTAAGTCCCACTCGACCAGATCGAAGGCATTCATCAAATATAGCTTTAAGGCCATATGATTGTTACTCCCTCTGTTTCCAAGCTTCATGGAGTGAAAAGATTCAGAGGCAACGACAATGTTGTCAGTAATAAATATCCCTTTTAAGAAAACAGATTGTTCCGGAGAAATAATAGATGTCATAACAGATTTAAGATAGCTTTACCACAGCAGACGATAAAA
This sequence comes from Gentiana macrophylla, assembly GCA_026214975.1. Taxonomy (NCBI): domain Eukaryota; kingdom Viridiplantae; phylum Streptophyta; class Magnoliopsida; order Gentianales; family Gentianaceae; genus Gentiana; species Gentiana macrophylla. The sequence continues at coordinate 23,297,659 of CM047810.1, forward strand.
GCTCTGTAGATAGAATATTAGATTTTCCTAAATAGCAAAGAGCATGGGTGTAACGATTCGCCCTTGATTTACCCAATTACCTGCATCCATATAATTAGGTAAATCCAGGCCGGGTCGGGTCGTTATAATGGGATGGAGTTAATTTGATTTCTCTGTAATTTTAATCAAATAAATTAGGTGTCGTTCAAAAATAAAATAAAAAAGTAGATGAGTTACTTTGTAAAACTATGTTGGGCATTTGTGTCTATGAAAAAAGTAATTGGGTTGTCCGATGGGCTTAGGTTATTCTATGGGCTATATGGTAAAACGTAAACTTTTAGGTGGGCTTAGCCCCACTGCCCAGTGAATGCCTCCATCCTTATCCAAAGCTATAATTATTTCTAAATACTCCAAAATATAAATCTGCTTAACATTTTAGATTATTTTAAAATATGTTTCATTTAGATAACTAATGAATCATTTATTAAATTTTTCTCCTTTTACACCTCATTTATTATATATACTCACTCATTTTTCATTACTTTGCATTAATAAATTGGCCAAAGATCATTTTAGTTTTTTTTAATCAAAATTAATGACACATAACCAATTTAATCTACTTTCTTAATCTGTATGGAAAAACCTAAATAAATTACATTTTGAGACGGATGTAGTATTTGCCAACCGTCCTTGCTTTACATCAATATTGGAGTGCAAACATAGCCTTGGTAGTGTGACAGTTAATGATTTGCATTTTTCCGATGACGAAGGAAAATCGGATTTAACCAAATGATACTAGTCATTGCACCTCCAGATGATAATCAGGTTTTGATTCTTATCATCTCCCCAGACCCCCAGTTTAATAAAAAATTATTTTCTCATTTCCCTATTTAAAAAAAACTGTTTCGTTGACGAAGCTTCTCATTTATATTTTTCTTATTTGAGGGGCGAGGAATAAAACAATTATACAAATATTGCTCAAATACTCATTGTTATATTCGATGAGAGGAGATGCACCGGATCGATCCACCTAAACTTCAGGGTTTAGAAACATATGATCAACCAATAAAATGAATGTCTTTTAACACAACAAATATCTTACACACACATTTTTTTTTTCTTTCAAGTTTATCTTTTAAATTTTTACAAATATTTATTCCACCCAAATTTAGACATAATTTTGATTTTTTTTTTTTGCTTCACATTTCGGTCGTGAATGTAAGTTAAATAGACTTTCCGACTATTATAACAGTGTATAAAACAATTAAATTCGATCAAATTGCTCATAATAATTAATCATACGTTAACTCATATTAACGTGTGTTGTGTGAAAATATACGTCTTGAATAAATAAATAAAAGATGACATAGAAATCCAAAATTCGAATAAGTTGAGAACGAGAATATAATTTGAAAAAGTAAATCTCGTTGTTTAAAGATTGTTATCGCCGTGTTAATTAAACTAATGATGTTGTTTTTTTTGTTGGGAACTTTATGAAACAAACTATGTTAGCATTTCAGGGACATGTCCGGAGAGCAGGGTACTGAATATTTTCCAGTTAAAGTGAGAAATGAGAATGCATAGACTTTTTTTTTTTTTTTTTTTTTTGAGTGGGAATGTATAGACATTAGAAACATTGAAAATAACTTTTTTTAAACGTTCACTTAATAAAATTTTTTAGACACGATAAACAATTTTTTTTTAAATCTTACAGTACTTAATAAAATTTTTTCATGCGGAGTTTAAACTCACATTTATGGAGTTAATTTACTCACCGTGTTTTTGTTATGAAAAATCTGCAGGATAGAATTCAGTCTTAACGCCATTTGGTTTGGCTTAATGATGCCACTTAATTATGTTGTATTTGTAATTGTTTTATGCAATAAAGTGAAGGAATAATGATACACCCGTCAATTTTTTAATATAATATGTTACTTTTTATTTAAGAAGCAAAATTATTTATGATTTCTTTTGTGAATCATAAATAGTTTTGACACCGTTAAATCATTTTTATATAATTAAACGTTCTATACACCAATATATGTAAACTTCGGCCTTTTAATGAAAGTATGGCCAAATGAATAAAAGCTGGCAACCATAGATATATGTTCAGTTCAAATAAGTTGAAAATAGGGATAAATAAAACTAGACCGCTACAAAATTCAAAGAAAGAAACAAAATTTCCCTGTAGAGACGGTGTTAAATTTGTCTTATAATGCTTACTTACAATTTTGTTTCTTTGTATTAGAAAGATTTAACAGAAAAAACGATGTTTGAATTTCAGGAGCATGTCAGTAGAGAAGGGTACTAAACTATTTTTTTGCATTAATAATTACATATTAAATTAATTCAAGAAGAAAAAATCCAACGTATTCAGAGGACACAGATAATATATAAAAACTGAAAAAGGGTTGGCCCTATTATTATTAGAAAGAAAAAAAGTCAGTAGTCATACTATGCGGGAGGACTCACGTTGGCAATTCAAAATATTAGTAGTACTAATTTTGTATTTTTGGAAAAATGTTAATTGCAATTTGGAGGCTAACTTATTTTGTGTTGTACCACAATGTACAACAAAATAGTAGTACTCTTGTTTGGCTGATTGTTCATTGTGCACGTAAAATACAAAAAAGAGCCAGATGACAAGTAATTTTTGGATCATATATCGTCAAGTAGCTAGCTAGCTAGTTCTATTTCTATACACACATGTACTACAAAATTTATATCAAATAAATTATATTTTTTTTTTTTTTTCTTTTTTTCTCTTTAAATAGTAGAATTTGTTGTCACATCGAAATGAGTCCTTAATTAACAGAAGACGATAAAATGAAAGTGGTGTTTTATACGGCTGGTAAAGGTCCAGAAATGGGCATACATCTTCGTCTCTGTAATTGCCTAATGACACTATGCCAGCATATGTATATGCAAGTATTTTTTTAGTTCAATTAGTAATGTCGTTGCTCGGTTTTGTGGGTATATTCCCAGCATTATTTTTGAAGCCCATTCCCCAACACCCCCCCTCAACCCCACTGTAAAAAAATTATGAAATCCGAATACATCATAATTATAGGGACTATGGGAATATGTATAAATGTGTCACGAAGATGCAAACGAAACGTGAGTTTGGTCGTGTGTGTATATATATAGGGAATACATTATAGATATAGGGACTATATGGGAATATGTATAAACGTGTCGTGAATGTTAGAAATATTAGTAGTGTATCGGTTTGCTAATTTTCTGAGAGATGAGCAACATGAATTTGTAGAAACATAAATCTAATATGATGAACACATAACATGAAGAATTTTATTCATATGTTCATAGTATGCAACACATATAAATAAAAAATTCAGAAAATTAAACAAAATGTAAACGCGAAAACTTACTGTGACTGAGGCGAGTTTAGAACTTTGTCCTTAAGACATAATTGCCCCGACTATGGTGCATACGGTTTATGTCAATACATCTCCAAAGATACAATGATACCTTTCCAGGGTTCTTGCACTTGAATGAGGAAAGAACGAACCTGATAGAAAGATTTGTTTATCTCTGACAATGCAAGCGTTTGAGTGTTTATTTCTGCAGAGTAATGGTATGAAAATGTTGTGTCTTTATTTTCATTGAGGAATGTTGTTTATATAGGCAGATATTGGAGGCAATGAACAAAAGCATATGTTCAGTATTTTGCAGCACAGAAGAGATACTTCTGTTCAAAAATTCACACCAGAAAGGTTGCTTCTGTTGAGAATTGATAGTTGGAGGAAGTTTTTCTGTTCAACTTAATTCGAACTGATGCCACATTTCCGAACCGGTGCCTTGCTTCTGCTGGCATTTATTCAGAATTACATTTTGAGCTGGTCCAAAAATTTAATACTTGAACCGAGCCCAAGCCCAAGCCCAAGCCCGAACAGAACCGAGCCGGCCGGCGGTGGTGGCGCGCTCGCGTGAATCACCTCCCTCCTTCACAAAATTCTCTTGCCCCTTGGGGCTTGCCCTTCTATGAAACTCTCCCACTTATATAATGAGCATCTTTAGTTTCATTGTCTATGTGGGACAAATGGAACACTCTTCCATTATAACACCCACATAAATTATTCTACCTTTAGGTATTAATTTCACATTCACCCGATATCGGAATCGAGTGATTCAAAAACCTAACATCAACTACTATCTTAGTAGTTTCCAATAATAGTTTTAGCTCCCGGAAATTCATTCCATAAGTCATTCGAAATCGAGCCTAAAGTGCACTGTTCGCCACTTACACTTAGACCCGGTTTGAGCTAAATAACTATTAAAGTTCCAACAATCCCCCACATGAATGAAAATTAATGCATATGCGATGCAGACTCTGTAGAGATAACAAAACGGAGTTCTATTGCATCGGGCGATGTGGTTTGCTGCCTTGAACCTTCCCAAGTAGAATACTATCGGACATACTTGGGTAAGCAGTGAACTAGATTTTGAACTGCTCAGGCTTTGGTGCATGCCTAGACAATGATACCCATACAATAGACCCCCTGGCCTTCTCAAAGTTCTCTTGGTTATGTCCGTTTTGGCCATGGAACACCTTGGTTTCAGAAAGTGTGTTAGAGAATTCAACCTACAAATACTCACAGAAGCGGCCCCACTTCCACTGACATAGGTGACCTCCTATAAGGAGTACTCTGCAATACCCCACTTGGCTTAACCAAGATATAGGAATCATTAAATGCTTTATGCTTAACCTAAACATTCAGCAGACATCACTTTTGTTCTGACAGAATGGGTAAGTGCTAATTGTCCCTCGTAACTTAGTTGTCTCTTTTGAATCATGATTTTGGGATCTCCAGTCACTATGGTTGGGTTGCCATTATAAGGAAACATGCGTAATAGGCTTAAGTCCCATTCCGTTTGTCAAGATTGACATCTGATCTCTAGGTAAACCTTTAGTTAGAGGATCCGCAAGATTCTTCTTTGATTGTATGTAATCAATGGAAATCACGCCATTAGAGATCAATTGTTTGATGGTATTATGTCTACGACGTATGTGTCGAGACTTACCATTATACATACCTTTTTGTGCACGTCCTATAGCCGACATACTATCACAATGTATGCCAATAGGAGGAATTGGCTTTGGCCAACAGGGAATATCCTCTAAGAAATTCCTAAGCCACTCTGCCTCTTCTCCAGCTTTATCCAATGTAATAAACTCAGATTCCATAGTGGATCGAGCTATGCATGTTTGCTTTGAAGATTTCCAGGACACTGTACCCCCACCAATAGTGAATACATATCCACTGGTGGATTTTGAATCCTTACAATCAGATATCCAGTTTGCATCACAGTATCATTCCAATACTGCTAGATATCTTGTATAATGTATTCCGAGATTCATTTAAGTAAACATCAGTCCATTAGAGAATTTTGAGATTTTAATCCCAAGTATAACATCAGCAACTCCCATATCCTTCATCTCAAAGCTCTTAGTCAATATTCTCTTAGTGTTCACGATGGTCTCATGATCACTACCCAAGATTAGCATGTCGTCCACATACAAACATACTATCACGTAGGCTTTAGGTGTTGTCTTTATGTAGACACACTTATCACATTCATTAATTCTAAAGCCATATGCCATCATTTTTTCGTCAAATTTCAAGTGCCACTATTTAGGTTCTTGCTTAAGCCCATACAGTGATTTCACAAGTTTACACATTTTTCTTTCTTGACCTGGAACCACAAATCCTTCAGGTTGTTACATGTAAATTTCTTCTTTCAACTCACCATTTAATAAAGTTGTTTTAACATCCATTTGTTGGATTTCCAGGTTAAACAGTGCAACAATGGCAATCAGAATACGTATAGACGTAATTCTCATGACCGGTGAGTATGTATCAAAATAATCTTGGCCTTCATTTTGTCTGTACCCTTTGGCTACCAACCTAGCCTTATATTTATCAATATATCCATCAGCTTTCATTTTCTTCTTGAAAATCCACTTACATCCAAGTGGTTTATATACGGGTGGAAGATCAACCAACTCCCAAGTGTGATTTTGCAAGCTGGATTATATTTCACTATTGATAGCCTCTTTCCAGAATGGTGCTTCTGGAGTGGACATAGCCTCAGCGAATGTCCTTGGATCCTCCTCTACCATATAGGTAAGGAAATCAGGACCAAAAGACGTCGAAGTCCTTGTCCTTTTACTTCTGCGAAGTTCCTCCGTTTCCTGATGATCATTTGATTCATCATGTGTTATTTCATCACGAGTTCTCTTAGAACTTGAACCTTCTTTCTCCTAGTCTTTGCAAGGAAAGATCTCCCCAATAAATACAGCATTCCTTGACTCAATTATTGTATTTACATGAACGTCAAGTATGTTTGATTTATGAACCAGAAACTGATAGGCACAACTATTATTTGCGTAACCAATAAAGATGCAGTCAATTGTTTTTGGCCCAATTTTCACTTGCTTAGGTTTAGGTATTTCGACCTTTGCTAGGCACCCCCACACTTAGAATTTTGTAGTTAGGTTTGTGACCCTTCCACAATTCATCAGGTGTATCATCCCTTTTCTTGGATGGTATTCAGTTTAAAATAAAGTTCGCAGAGAGGATCGCTTACCCCCCACAAGTTTCGGGGTAAACCCGAACTAATCAACATAGCATTCATCATTTCTTTAAGTGTTCGCTCGTTTTTCGTTCAAAGAACACCATTCGATCGTATGGCGAATATGGCGCGTTGTTTGATGAATTATTCCGATTCGAACAAAATTCATCAAAAGGTGCATCATATTCTCCACCTCGATCACTACGAATTATTTAATTCGTTTGCTAAGTTGATTCTCAACTTCATTTTTATAATGCTTAAAAGCATCCAAGGCCTCATCTTTACTACGCAATAAATACACGTAACAATATTTTGTGCTATCGTCGATAAAAGTTACAAAGTACTTTTTACCGCCTCTGGTTTGTACAAATTTTAAATCACAAATGTCCGTGTGAATTAAATCCAAAGGTTCATTAAATATTTCAACACTTGTAAACGGTAATTTAGTCATTTTCGCTTCAATACATGTATGGAATTTTTTATTTGCATCAAATTGTAGTTTAGGCAATAAATCCAAGTTCATCAATTTTCGAACAGATTTAAAGTTTGCATGGCCTAATCTACAATGCCATAAATTAGAACACTCAAGCAAGTACACGGAAGTAGTAGCATTCTTATTAGCATCATCAACAGAGTTTACAGACTTAGGTACTACGGCCTTAGGAATAACAGTCATAATGTTAAGTTTAAACATACCATCTACACCATAACCCCTCCCAACAAATTGTCCATTCTTACATAAAGTAAATTTTCCAGAATAAAAAATTAACTTAAAACCATTGTTTACAAGAAGAGAACTGGACACCAAATTCTTGTGAATATCCGGAACATGAAGCACGTTGTTCAACGTCAAGTGCTTCCCGGATGTCATCTTCAAAAGAATTTTTCCTTGGCCTTCCACCTTTGAGGTTGCCGAATTGCCCATAAACAACTGTTCACCATCCTCTTTTTGGTAGTCCGAAAACATTGCTTTAACAGCACAAACATGGCGTGTAGCACCAGTGTCTAGAAACCATTCTCGTGGATTTCCAACAGAGTTGCATTTAGATATAACCGCTGACAGGTTCATCTCACTAACCGCATCTGTCACGATCTCAGCAGCATTAATCTGATGGTTTTGCCTTGGCTTTCGGCATTCAGCACTCCTATGTCCCGGCTTGCCACAATTGTAACAAATGCCTTTGAAGCGCTTGTCCTCTTTCTTCTCACTTTTTCCCTTGGAACTTGATGCACCAGCTGCATTGAACTTTCATTTCTTGCCTTTATTTGCACCAGAACTGGTCCCCACCATATGTGCTTTGGACTGTCCAATATGCCCACCTCTGTCTAATTGCCTGTTATTTTCCTCAACACGCAATTTCACCACAAGTTTGTTCATAGTTATCTCTTTATTTTTATGCTTCAGATAATTTTTAAAATCCTTCCACGACGGTGGAAGTTTACCTATTATCGCAGCAACTTGGAAATGTTCATTTATAACCAATCCTTCTTCATGGCATTCAGAGATAATCACTTGCAATTCTTCCATCTGACTCACGACAGTTTTGGATTCCACCATTTTGTACTCCATAAATCTGTCGACAATATATTTCCTTTTGCATGCATCCTCTGTCTTGTACTTCATCTCGAGGGCCAGCCATAGCACTTTTGTACATAGAATAAACACTATATAATGTGTTATCAAAACAGTTAAGGATATAGTTTTTGCAAAGAAAATCAGAATGCTTCCAAGCATCCAACGCAGTTACGGATGCTTTGTGATTTTCCCCCTCTTGTACTTTAGGAGGATCCTCGGTTAGCCATTTTGCCAAACTCAAGGTAGTCAGATAGAACAACATTTTCTGGTGCCACCTTTTGAAATTCTGTCCATTGAATTTCTCGGGCTTTTCGTGGTGTGAAGAACTTGTGCCTTGCACTGGTGCAACAATAGGATGCACCACATTCAGAGGTAAAGTGTTTGTGCCTTCAAACGTTCCTTCGTTTCTGTTCAATGATAGAAGATCAACAATTATAAGTTGCAAAACAAAGTTTGTAGTGCACACTTTTCAACAATGGTGTGTATGCCAATTTTAAAAATTCACGGACCAAATACTCAAGTAAGATGAATGGTTTCACAATCTACAAGATTAAACAAAAAAAATTTGTTCTTTATGTTTTCAGAAACGATGTAGTATTTACAAAGTATTTTTCAACAGAAAACAAGGTAGACAGTCGTGACTTTTTCGGTAAAATGAGAAAAACTATTTTTTTATCACAACAAGTTGCAAGATTTTGTCTCTACCATTTTAACAAAAAGTTTGCAGGATTTGTTTCTACAAAAGTTGCAGATTTTAAATGCAAGTAGTAGATACAACCTACAACATTTTTTACAAACCAAATACACAGATTAACGGATGCAAGTTTATGTCTTAAGATTGTTAGAAATATTAGTAGTGTATCGGTTTGCTAATTTTCTGAGAGATGAGCAACATGAATTTGTAGAAACATAAATCTAAAATGATGAACACATAACATGAAGAATTTTATTCATATGTTCATAGTATGCAACACATAGAAACAAAAAATACATAAAGTAAAATGTAAACGCGAAAACTTATTGTGACTGAGGCAAGTTTAGAACTCTGTCCTTAATACATAATTGCCCCGACTATGGTGCACACGGTTTATGGCAATACGTCTCCCAAGATACAACAATCTACCTTTCCAGGTACTTGCACTTGAATGAGGAAAGCAACGAACTGATAAAGCCTTTGTTTATCTCCGACAATGCAAGCGTTTGAGTGTTTATTTCTGCAGAGTAATGGTATGAAAATGTTGTGTCTTTATTTTCATTGAGGAATGTTGTTTATATAGGTAGATATTGGAGGCAATGAACAGAAACATCTGTTTAGTATTTCGCAGCACAGAAGGGATACTTCTGTTCAAAAATTCGCAGCAGAAAGGTTGCTTCTGTTGAGAATTGACAGTTGGAGGAAGTTTTTCTGTTCAACTTAATTCGAACTGATGCCACATTTCCGAACGGGTGCCTTGCTTCTGTTGGCATTTATTCAGAATTACATGTTGAGATGGTCCAAAAAATTAATACTTGAACCGAGCCCATGTTAGTAATATCATCCGCAGCGGAAGCGATTTAAGGATCTAGATCTATAAATTACACGTAATAAAATACCTAGATCTATATCTACAAGGGGGTTGTAGAACATACCTCTTGGATCTCAAAATCCAAGTTGGAGAACCGCAATAGAAAGAACGAACGAAGGTGTGAAGAGCACCACGATCTTCCGTACGTGTGATCCAAGCAACTTCCGGTGGAAGGAAATTCTCGTCTCGAATCCTTCCGATATGCTACCCGAAAAAAACTCCAAGATTTTTCCCTTATTCCCCTTGGCCGAAAATTTTCACCTTCTCCTCTCTAAGAGGTGTAGGTCGAAATATTGTGGTGTATTGTAAGGCTTAGGAGAACTCTCTTTATATAGGAGAGTAAAACTTAACCTCCAAGGATTTAATAATTAATACAAAATTAATTATAATAATCCCATTAAATAAAAGATAATTCCATAATATTCTAGAACAAATCTAGAATAATATTTATCTTTATTTCTTTCCATAAATATTTATCCAATAAATATTTTATCTTGGCACATGTATTATTAATACACAAGAAAACAATTTCTTGTTCCACAAAATAGGGCATGGGGCGAAATTTTACATATATTGACCTAGTCAATATTAATTTTGCCATAACACAATAATTGGGCCAAGATTATGGAAAATGTCTTTTCCACAAATTTAATTATTTAGCCCAACTAATTTAATAGTCCACTAAACAATTAATTCACATATCGTTTTAATAAAGTCCAACAAGAACTAAATTAATATTATTAGGATTCGACGTCCGAGAATAGCTATGCTATCTTAGGAGAGCGTCGGGGACCATGGACTAATAATCAGTGGCTCCGATAAATCAAATAAATAATTATCTTACTTAAACGTAATAATTATATTCGATAAATCAATCACAGAATATGCCACCATAATCCGTGGATCGCACTCCTCCGATTATGAGATTATATTTATCTCTCTCACGAGAATAATAATAAGCGTCCATTGATATAATCATTACATATGGATTAATCCTCCATAGATCGTATTCATTCTAAATCGGAAGTTACCGTTAACCCTTTTTAGAACCTCTTATCCTTATTTACCATTAACCCCAGTGATCAATTAATTTATACAACTCTTTGGTAGCTAATCGAGTGTAATATGAACTCCATGGATCGAAGCAGTTTCTAGGATTAACAAACAAAGGAAGCGTCTATCTACTTCCATAAATGGAAGGAATGGATTCCGTATCTCGTGATAACACAGACTACTCACTCAATCCAAATTACAATGCCAAGATGGGGTAATTCGGACCACGGACTCGGTGTAATCCTTAACCGTCAAGTCAAACTTCATAATCGATTCAAGCGGTTGATCGTGATCACCTTAGGATTAAGATATATCCATAAATATGATCATCCATTGATTCGATAAGACTTCTCGATTACGGAATTATATCGTGAACTCTAATCAAATCGGTCCAAATTTATATGATATATCTATCATATATAAATGCCCCACTAGGTTCTCTTAACCGAAAGTCCGGATAAGACAATCACACCTATTGTGTTTTGGGCGCATTAATAGCACGTTAAAGGAGAGACCCGATACTCTCGATTAACTTCACTACGGGCTAATTGTATTTTAAGTACATCTTCACTAACTCAATCCTCCCGTGTATATACCATACACCGAAGTTAAGTGATTACATAAACGATATACTTTAGGGTTTTCTGTAGTGTAATTACTATTGTCACATCGGTGAATATGAGAATAATAAATATGAATAACAATATCATTTCATTTATTAAATAAAACAATTACAAAAATTGTCTTTCGGGCATAACACCTAACAGCCTAAGCCCAAGCCCAAGCCCAAGCCCCTAGCCCCTAGCCCCTAGCCCCTAGCCCCTAGCCCGAACCGGCCGGACAAACGGCGGTGCGTGCGCGTGAATCAACGAGCATCCACGTCCTCCCTCCTTCACAAAATTCTCTTGCCCCTTAGGGCTTGCCCTTCTATGAAACTCTCTCACTTATATAGTGAGCATCTTTAGTTTCAATTCATATATGGGACAAATGGAAAACTCTTCCATTATAACACCCACATAAATTACTCTACATTTAGGCATTAATTTCTCATTCACCCGATATCGGAATCGAGTGATTCAAAAGCCTAACATCAACTAATATCTTAGTTGTTTCCAATAATAGTCTTAGCTCCCGGAAATTCATTCAATAAGTCATTCAAAATCGAGCCTAAAGTGGACTCTTCACCACTTACACTTAGACCCGGTTTGAGCTAAATAACTATTAAAGTTCCAACAGTGAAGACGTAAGTGGAAACGACATGTGAGGTGGGTCATATATATATACACATGTAATCACTCTTATACGTTCTTTACCCATTCCTTTTAGCTCTTAACTCCACAACGACCTCACTCACCCAGAGTCGTTCCTGACATTTAATGGGCCGGGGCAAGACTAAAATAAAGACTCTTTTTAAAGTGACATTATTTATGTTGCTTTTTGTTTTTGTTTTGTGTTATCTCTTAATCCATTGTTGTCTTGCTTATGGTTCTTTACCGTATTTTATTGAAATAAGTTTTATGTAATTAAAAAAACCTGAATGGAGGCCGAGTCGTGCGTGCAATGAGCCGGAGCCGTGCGTGCAACGGGCAGGAACCGTGCGTGCAGTGGAAGCATAAATGAGAGGGATGAGTGATTGTAGATTAAATTCCAAAAAAAAAAATTTTAAGCGCATAAGATGACCAGAAAAAAAATACGGGAAAGAGGATGTCGTTGATAGGGTTTTTTTATTCGGAACATTATTCCACAAAGCCTGTAACGATAAATTCATATATCATTACAATAAAAAAAAGTAAAAAAAAAATCATATCTTGTCATGGGCAAGAGTACTTGACCGGAGATTATCATGTTCCCTGTCTCCACCATATGCATATTAGAAGCTCCGCTAACAGAAACGTTATCAGTTTCACTGAGTTCACTTAAATTTGAACCTGCACCTACAACGGATATCTTTATATTGTCGTTATCAGATGATGAATGGGGTGGATGTATAACTATATGATTTGGGCTTTCTACTCTGCTAAACTTATTTTGTTTCGTTCTATACGAGCAGAAAGTTGCCACTCCAATCAAACAAACGATACCACGCTCCCAATAACAAACCCTATCCCAATTCCAGTTCTTCTTCCGGATTTCTTATTAGTATCTAATAAGCCGCCCTCACTGCCAAAACTAGGTGTACCAGAAGTAGTTAAATTATGATCCTGGCCAATATCAGGTTCCCATTGTTGTTCACAATAACGTTACTATTGAAAGGTGGTACTTTTCCAAAGAGAGTGTTATTCGATACATCCAGTTCCCTAAGTGCTGGGAGAGTAGCAAGTTGCTAGGGTATAGTCCCGGTGAAATTGTTTTTGTAAAGAACTCTTTGCATCGATGTAAGTGAGGCAATATCGGGAGAAATGGTACAAAATTGATAAGCGTGATGTTTTCACCACTATTGCAGGTGATCCATATCCAAGCTGCACAACAGCACAATGGTCATTTCCTTTTCAGTTTTTAGCAAACTTTTGAGGATAGCCTACGGATTTTGCAATCGAAAGCAATGTATTCACTTTAGGATCACAATCACCAGGCTGCGGTTAACAAAAGCTATTTATATCTTTAACCATGTCCACCGCCACACCACTTTTTAACCGTGGCATTGGTCCTTGCAACAAATTATTGGTTAAATTCACAACCTTTAATGACTCAAGATTAAACAAACTTGACGGAACATGACCTGTGAAAGAATTATGCAGGAGAGTAAACGACTCATGCGCCTACAAACCCGAAAATTCGGGTTCTTTACCGTGTTTTATTGAAATAAGTTTTCTGTAAAAAAAAAAGTACATGAATGGAAGCCTTGAACCCTGCGTGCAACGGGCAGGAGCCGTGCGTGCAATGGGCAGTAGAAGCATAAATAAAAGGGATGAGAGATGGAAGATTAAATTACGGAAAGTTTTTTTTAAGCGCATTAAATGACCAGAGAAAAAATACGGGAAAGAGAATGTCACTGATAGGTTTATTTTCATTCAGAACATTATTCCACAAAGGGTGTAACGATAAATTCATACATCATTACGATAAAAAAAAGTCAAAAAAAATCATATATTTTCATGAGCCAGAGTCAAACTCAATCGTATATTGTCATGGGCCAGAGTCAAACTCGAGTCACTAAGAACAAATACCACCAATTTTCCACTAAACTAACATACATTACTATTAAGAAATAAAATTTGGGTCCTTTTATATAATCGTTACACTATTGCAACACACGTAAGTTTGTGTCCCTTTATATCGTGGGCCCTAGGCGGTCGCCTATCTCACCCGGCCCTAGGGCCGGCCCTGCACTCACCGTACTCACCCTTGTTCTTAACCTTTTCTTTTAGCTCTTAAATCCACCACAACCTGCAATCCTACACCCCAACCAGATCCCAAGCCCATCCTACCATATTGGTAGTGTAGCATGCTTGAATCCAATCGGGTCAAGTTACTTATGACATATATTGTTTATGTAGATTATTATTAATAAAATCATTTTTGTTATTATGTTGCATATAATAGCATCTCCAAATTAAATCATGATAGATAAATCATGATGTTGATTATGATTGATTAGATATCGATTCACAATAAATGATTTAGTTCTTAAATATCGCTAGTCACGTTCATTAATACATGGGACATTATTAATACAATGTTGGTTTGTCTACATCTAGTCCTTGTTTTTCTTATCTGTGTTGTTTTGCTGGATTTGGTGCTGTTCGGATTGGTCTTCAAGGCACATATTCGTGGTGTCACTTGATACAGGTGGCCGTTGCTGGTGTCTCATTGGCAGTGTGTGGCCTTTTGTCAGCTTATTCGGAAGGGATGTCATCTTTTACATACTCCTATGCACAAAATGTCCATTTAATCATTTTCATAAATAAATAAATAAAACCTCTGGGGAGATTTTATTAATCAATATTCATGTCTATGCTAAATTACTAAGAGTATCACCCCATTTAAGAGCACATGCACTAGATAATGTAAAACATTTAAAAACTGTATTTTATACATTTCGATATTTAGATTTAAGAAAAACTATAATGTAATAGATATTTTATTTTTTACTATAAAATAATATTCTGTAAAATTTCGTTGACTTTTTAGCCGCAAATTTTCCTTTTCTCATCAAGACAATAAAGGACAAAAACATTGTAACCCCCTTCATATATAGTCACTAGGCCCACGAATTCATACCTTCTCTTAACTTATTACTTGTCTAGTACTATTTCACTGGCTTGTCTCTCTTTCTTTGTTTCCTAGCAATTTGGATCTTCTATTGGTTTGCCTCTCATTCTTTGTTCCCAAACAATTTGCTACTCCACTCCTGATTCGGAGAGCTTTTGTATCAAATAATTGTAACATCCCGGATTTTTTAAGGGAAAAAAAAAAAAGGGCAATTTTGTCCTTTAAAAGTAATTTGAATTAATCCCTTTTAATCCTTATTGTGAAATATATTTATAAATAAAAAGGAAATAAAAAGAAAAAGAGAGGAGTTATGGAAGTTTTATGTGAGGGAAAGAAAACCTTACATGACTCAGGGAGTTGTCAAAGAAATAAAAGAACGGGAAAAACATAACCTTTGAGCTTTTGGAAGACGAAAGGGAATCATAGGGGTAGTTCTTAAACCAGTTATATATCAGATTGCAGATTTAAATAGATTTTCGGAATCATCATGAGGCAAGCATCGTTTTGATATCATGATTTCTGAGGTTCAGAACTAAAGGTAGAGTTTTGCCCCAAATCTAGAATCTTGTAGAATTGGTCATGTTCTAGTGTTTAGAGTTGATCGATTCATAGTTCTAGTTGTTAATTTAGAAACATTTGATCATAGCTAATTCGTAATTAGAATGTGGTTTCATAAGTTTTGGTTGAGGAATTGAGGAATTTGTTGTCTCGCTTTGAAGATTTCTTTGCTTTTGCTTGGAAATCACGTATGAGGGTCTTCATATTGAACTTTGTTGTTTTATAGTGTTTGACAAGTAAATTGGTTCTGTTATATACATCTTTTTGTGTTAGAATTGAAGTATATTCGTTGTATTTCGGTTTGGCGATTGAATGTGTAGAAAATCAGTAGTTTAGGGTTGTTCCTGACCGTTTGGCGCCGGCTAAAATAGTTTAGCGCAAGCCGAAACGAAACATAGAGCAAACATGCTGTTTTTTTTGCATTTTAGCCCCGGCTAAAAGGCTTTGGTGCCGGCTACACTGCAGGCTAAAATCAGTTTTGTGTTTTTTTAGTTTTAAGGCATGGGTTTGGTTTTTGACCTTTCTTCTTTCCTTTTTTTTTTTTTTGAACAGACAATAATATATATATTAATAAGACATAGCCAACAAGTAGCTGGAAATGTCAAGAGGAAGTACAAAAAAAAAACAGAGAACTCAATTGTCACAGTTCAGCCTACAATGTTCCAAAGAGCACTACCCAACCATATGAATCGAGGTAAAACACCAACATAAAAATAAAAAAAAAAAAAAAAAAACAACACAATAACTCAAAACTAGACCGCAGCTTTCATCGGGTTTGCTTTCCAACAATCCCAAGATACCTTCTTCAAGTATTTGTTTTTGGCCTTTCTTGGTTGATCTAAATAACTTAAAATAACTTGACAAAGCCATTAATGAGTTTTTGATGTGTTTAGTTCCGGCACCCAATAGATTCTTTGATGAGTTGAAGTTCAGGACCGTCGGAAGATTATAATAAGCCTTGTGCTTTGATGAATCCGTATTCATTAATGTTTGTGTAAGGCACAAGACAATATCGCAATGTGCTGTGTGGTCAGGAAAAGTGGATAACTCCGCCGATCACAGTGATGGTCAGGAAAAGTGGACAGACTCCGCCGAACACACACACTAACGGGATTAGCCCGGGACTACTAGAGCGGATTAGTAGTAGGCTGCTCCCCCAGTGTTTCTTAGTGCATGACTGGACGTAGTGCCCTTGAGTATTTAACGTAACAAAGATAAGCTAACTGAGAAACAAATAGGATACTCACAACGTGTTATGGACATGAAACGATACTTAAATGATGTGTCAATTTCATAAAGATAACAATTAATGATCATTTCTTTATTTTCCTAGCATAATCAAGCATGTTGTTCAATAACTTCTATCTCTTGCTAAATACTCAATGTACTTACCACCTTTGCATATTTGTATGTTTCCCTTCCAGAGAAGTTTTGCAGGTTAATGCACATTATGATGTGTTGAGTGAGCATTGGTGTGCTCGAAGATATGTTATCATATGTTATCATGCTTTCTTTATTATGCTATATATTATATTAGAAGTTTTGTAATCGCTAGTTACAATAAGACATGTTGTACCTATGTTTTGACTTATAAGTTATGCTTTGGTAAGATGAGTTTCCCCTTTAGATATATTTGTGTTGTAAGACAAGCTCGTATGTTGTAAGATATCTTTCTATTTTTAGTTTGGCAGCTTTGTTAGGGACCTTGGCATGTTATTTCCGAATCTTTTTAACTTTCGTGTCGCTTTACTTTTGATATGTTGACGTAAGGCTGACGTGTAATGTTAGATTCATTTAGTGTTATACGTACCGGGTGTTTTTTTCGGATGAAGACTTGATATTCAGAAACAGGGCATCACAATAATGCTCTGTTTAAAGTGAATTACATGAGAATTTATATTACAACATCTACAACATTAAAAGTAAAAAATTTGATCTCTAAAATACACGTTTTACAAGCATTTAATTTATCTACTGCAATTATTTTCATCTACTTGTGTTTAAGAACAGTAGTCCGGTGATGTCAAATTTAGTTGTGTGGGTTTTTTTTAAGGAGAAGATGGCTGATTTTAAACAATTTATTTTGCCTTTTTTAATGATAATATATTAATAGTAAATGCAATAGTAATGATAACAAAGGGCAAAACCACTACAAATGTGGTTCAAAAAAAATTACTAAATTATTTATCAAATAAGATGATAAATAAGCCAAAAATATCTTACAAAGCAAGGTTCAACTTTCCAAGTATATAATTAGGGTACTTGTATTTTCTCATGGACTTACATGCCTTATGAACCTTATCCATTTGGAAAATGCTATGTCCACTACACAAAAGTGTAGTGGATGATGTTGTGGATGATCTTGTCCACATGATTGGAGAAATATTTTTTTTTTGTGGGTCCTGACTAAATGTGTGGTGTGAATGATGTTGTGGAGGTAGTTGTAGTGGATGTAGCACCCCCGTATCCATTTATATGACTTCCTACGTTTGACCGTTACTATTTTTTTTTTTTTTTCGGGAAGCGAAAGGAGGCGAGGATCGAGCGCGGGCCCTCTCACTAGAAGCCAGTAGAGCGCAATCTTTCGCCGCAGAGTATGAGCGCAGCTCATTTGACCGGTTACTAAACAAACTTTAAATACTTTATCAAATATGAAATCCATCAATTAATACAGTGAAGATTAATAAAAATTGACAATACACTTCTGCTAAAATTATTTGTTGATTTTGTTCCTTAATGAAGAAAACAAGCAGGAAATGCTTTATAAATTGCCATGTGTCAATCCTGGTAATTGAGTCGGAGTACACATGAGTCAATCGTGTCCAATTCTAATCAACCCGATTCATTTTTTGAGTAAAAACTTGAGTCGAATTATTCAAACGATAATCAAAACCGATCTTAATCTTTAAAATATAGCAATCGAGTGACTCATGAGCTAATTGTATTTTTTTGAATAATTATTCTATTAATTATATATACTAAAATTACTACTATAAAAAAATTGTGCATATATCATTTAACTATGAATCGAGTCAAATGTTTTTCTTTAGAAAACGAAAGATATTTATATAATTCACATTTTATCCCGAATGACATTTGAACTCATGCTCTCATCGTCCTAATTTAGTGTTTGAGCTTAACCGGCCGTTAGGTCAAACATCATTAGCAATCAGTGGAAGATCTTATATAGAAAAAAAATCTTAGTAAAAACACCGACGTAAAAATTATTAACCACCGGAGACATTACTGATATTTTTATATTTTTTTAAAAATATGATAGATTTGAATAAAGTCAAACCTGAGTTATTTTAGTCGAATCGAACTCAAACCCTATTTAGTGTCTACTCAATTCAGCTCAATCAAAGTACCCTAGTAAAAGGAATAAACAATTAAAATGTAATTTATAATTTGGTACCCTAGTAAAATTTATGCTTAGAAAATGTCACAACACTGACAATGGCGATTTAATGATCTCCGTGAAAGGAGGACGATAAATTTTTCTAAGAGACAAATACAAAATTAAAAGGGGACAAACAACATACATACTACATAAATTAGTAGATTTTTTTCAGATTGAAAGGAAGCAGTTGCCCTATGTTGCTCCGCCACCGACAACACTACATGCGACATTGATTTTAATTACCAATTTCTTTTTGTCTACTATGTTGCAAGTTTTTTAAAAATAAAAAATAAAAATCGTAATTTGTTTTTACCTATAACGTCTGCTACCGCTTTTACAATCCCTCCGGCTTCTCTCTTTCCCCTTGAGTCTTGACCTTCCCTTTGTATTTTTAGAATATAATTATTATTTTATTGTGGAATATAATTTTATATTACCATATTGATTTTAAAAAAAAATTCATTAGCGTTAGCGTACCACATTATTCTGTTGAAATTTCATTCGTTATAAGCTTCAAAAAAAGAAAAAAAATTAAATTCTTGAGACTTGAAAGCTAAGAAATTAATTTAACATTATATATACATACATTTATTTTATTTTGTGCAAACATTCTTTTCATATACACATAAGATAAATCACTATTGTTAGGCGCATGATCATCTTTTTCTTTTTCCACTTCAAATTTTGTTTATACTAATCTGATTACAATTTACAAACATCATTTTCAATATAATACATATATTAAACGTGTGTAATGATGTTTGAAACAGGGAAGACAGGTGATGAAATGGAAACAAAATAACAAAACAAATAAAAATAAAAAAAATGAATGCATTTGGCACAAAAAAACAAATGGAGTTGAAAATCTTGGACTCTATCTTCATTGGATCGAGTCTGCCAAATACTAAAGATGATAAAATTCACTTACAAATAATGACAAATGAGATTTTACAGTCCATACGTCTAAAACACTTTGCTATTATTAAATATATATTATTATTTTTATTTTTGAGAAAAATAATTATTATTAAATATTTAAACGTGGAACTAATCTGTCATTTTCCTATCGCTCTTCATCATTTAGTTACACGTAAATGGCTTCATTTGTTTATATAAACTAGATAATATTAAATATTCATCATCATAATTATCAATGTTAGGCGCTATTTTTAATCATTTGCATACAGTTTAACCGTATGCAAAATATTACTTTTCTGTTCTTGAGGAGCAGATTAGTGGAATATAATAATGATACTATGGAAATTAAAACGGTAGAGGCCATGGCCTGCCTAACTCGCCTTCTCTTTTACATGAAATTCCCTAATTTTATATGAGACCTTTTTATGTACTATATCCGTTCCATTTTATTTGTTTACGTTTTCTTCTTGGTTCGTCTCAAAATAAGTGTTCAATTTGTGCATTAATTGTCGAATTTTTTTTATTGTCCTTGCCTCTTTACAATAGTTATAATATAAAGTGTGTAGCATTAAATACTCCAACAACTACTTAAATGGCATAAATGTAAAAATATTTGATTATTTGATGAGATTCAATGTATTAACTATCTTTTTCTTAATTTGTATGAAAAGTTAAACGGGACAAATAAAATGGAACGGGGGGAGTAAATGATATCGTAATGCGCATGTCCAGGATATCGAGTCCTTATACAGGCATTGAACGTTCAACACGTAATATTTAGTAAAAACCCTAAAATCCCACGTAAGTCTTACATCATATCAGAGCAATTAATTAACAAAAAACGCGGAAGAAAGAGACATGAAAGAGACTCATGAAGAGACCATCGGGGCCTTCCATAAAGAAAACACACCAAAAGAGAGATTGTTGTCATAACTAGCTTCATCATAAGTAACATAACCACTACTAAAATCATTACAATTCAACATGTCTACAAAAGGAAACTACTACAATTGACTTGACACACATGCTTTGTTTAAAAAAAGCAAACTATATCCACTTGTTAACTGTAACTAGGCTTCATGAATTCCATCTTAAGCTAGCTTCTTAAGCTCACGGTCAAAAATTTCAGGTACATGCATATTATCTTATTCCAAAGAAAAGAGTGAGCATTCTAGATTACTCAGTAAGGAGGAAAAAAATCGAAATAGAAATTCATGTGTGTCAAATGCCGAGTGATATGACATGAATCTACTTTACCCAATTTTCAAAAAAAGATGTTAAAAGCTTATATAACTTGATAGATAAGGAAATCCCTTTTTAAAATCACGTTGAACAATACATAGAACACATGTTGTAACGCCCCGTTCCCAGACACCGAGTCCTTATCCGGAAAGAGCGCTCGGCACATATATTATCAAATAAATTCAATAATATATGTAAGCCTTACGTCATACATCGAACTAAAACGACACGGAAGATAAAACGACCGGGAAAAACAAAAGACAAAAGATCGAACATACGGTTTTCAATTTGTGAAACTAAATCCAATAAAGAAAACTAATCATCCAACATTCAAATCCCAAAAGATCTCAAAAGAACTCAACCGTAACTAATCCAAAAGAAAGACAACATTGTTTGAACTTGAATCAACAACATTATTGAAAGAAAGCAAAACTAAAGGAACTAAGTCTTCAAGAGCTCCATCTCACACATCCTCGTCAAAGAACTCATCACCAGTAATAACCTGTTTCATCTTCTTGGGGAAAGGAAAGACGAACATAAAGTAACGGGGTAAGTACATAAGTACTCGAACGCAGCGTAGAAGATCGTACAACTCGGTCTCATAAAGAAATAAAAGCAACGCCGTCTTTTATTAATTCATTTCCGTTATTAGCCCTAGCTAACTATCATATTATGTTCATTGCATAACATGAGGTTCCAAAGGTATCTAGCTTAGCTCAAGTTTGTTACATCATGAATAACAAAGACACTACGCTAGTAATAGGATGTACTAGGACAACCTGGGTGCAACCTACTTAGAGACTCGCTCTAGTAGCCCGGGAATATCTCGGGTCCCGATAGTGTGATAATCGGCGGGAATGCACCAGACGCTTTATCCGCCAATCGATTGACGGCGTGGGTACAATCTACTTTGTCCAGTCGAGAACACATCGCGATATTGTACTATGCCTCACCAAGCATTGCATGATGTTTAAGCTTATTAATCTAGCACATATGTTTGATTAGATGTTTAACTAGCCACCCAAGTGTTTTCGGGTAAGCTCCTCACACTTCCTACCTCGCATTTAGACCTCCAGACACGGACAAGCCCTAGCAATTACACAGACATCGATAAAACCCTAGCTTATCGAAGCACAAGGCAAATCCGAAGCTTCCGGTGGTCCCACACTTCATCTTTTTAGGGAATCCATGTGGTGCCGGAACTAAACGCACCAGAAGCTAGTTCAGAGCTTTGTCACGTAAGGTTATGCATTAAACACACTATTATAAAGCTTGAAACACATAAAAAGGAAAGAAAAACAGTACTGTAATAGCCCCTGTCCAGACAAACCTACTGTCCGATACTGGGAAAAATAGCAGTACAGTCACAAAATCTATCTATACAGATTTCATGACACTCGGTCGACGGAAGGCTTGGTTGGTCGGCGAGCCTAATTATATATATATATATATATATATATATATATATATATATATATTTTTTTCAACAACGTTATACGGTTTTTCTGCGCTCTGCGTTTTTCTACTCAAATTCAACCCGACATCGACTTAAACGAATTAAAACCATGAAAACAATGATGCTAATTGCCCTATCACTTTACGAAACCCTAATCATACGATAAGAAAACCACGTTACCTTAATCAAGCGTTAAGCGATCTAGGGATTGTTGATATCAAAACGATCCTCGCCTCGCGGTGATCCTTTTCTCTTAATGAGTCGATGAAAAGAACAACGGATTAGCCTCGAAAATCGAAAGCCTCTTCTCCCTTTTTTTTCAAAACTTGCATGCCCTTCTACTACTGCGTCCCTCTCCTTTTTTTGTCAAAAACAACTAGGTTAAAATTAGGATTAGTTTTCCTTTTATAATCCCAATTACCTAATTATTTAATTATTTTCCTAAAAAAAGATAAATCCTTGTTTATCCTTTTTTTTCTTTTTTTTTTTTTTTTTTTTTTTTTTTTTTCAAAATCCTTTAATTAAAAATAACATAATATTCGATTTTTGCTAAAAGACCGAATTGCCCTTTTTCAAAAATCGGGATATTACATTCCTCCCCTAAGAGAGAGTTTAGTCCTCGAAACTAGATCGTGCACTGTAGATGAGGAACTCGAAACTCGTCGAACATGTCCGCTTCCACTTCCCAAGTGGCTTCCGTCGGTGCATGATTGCTCCATTGCACTAACACTAACGGGATCACTCGCCTCTTTATCATCTTTTCCTTCCTATCCAAAATCTTAATCGGCTTCTCCACGTATGATAGATTATCTTGCAACACTTCCGGATCAATCTCAGATTCCACGTCCACTTTAGATAGACATTTCCGAAGCATAGATACATGAAAAACATTGTGGACTCTGAGACATCGATTCGGTAACCGTAGTCTATAAGCCAACTTCCCAATTCTTTCAATGACGTCAAAAGGTCCTACGTACCTTGGACTTAGCTTTCTTTCGTCCGAACCTCTTGACACCCTTCATTGGAGACGCTCGAAGGTAAACTCTATCCCCAACCTCAAACTCTAGCGGTCTTCTTCTAACGTCGGCCCAACTCTTTTGACGGTCTTGAGTCGCTTTGATTCTTCCTTATCAACTCGATCTTCTCCTTGGCTTGTTGAACCATCTCCGCCCTGTGATGTGTTTTCTCCTACTTCATCCCAATAAAGTGGAGTCCTCGCACTTCCTACCATACAAGGCCTCAAAAGGTGGCATTCCCAAACTTGCGTGGTAATGTTATTGTAAGCAAACTCGCTAAGTTGAGGTAATCTATCCATGAACCTCCGGCATCCAAAACACAAGCTCTAAGCATATCCTCAAGAGTCTCGAATCGTTTCTCGGATCGCCCATCCGTCTCGAGGATGAAACGCGGTGCTCAAATCGATCTGCGTTCCAAAAGCTTTCGTAAACCCTTCCAAGCGATCGATAAATCTACTATCCCTCGCCGGATACAATAGATAAGGGCACTCCATGAAGCCTCACTATATTGTCGATATACATAGTAGCGAACTTCTTTATAGGCATGTCCACTTTACATGGCAAGAAATGGGCTGATTTGGTAAGTCTATCCACAATCACCCAAATCATGTCATGACCGCCTTCGTCTTAGGCAAACCGGTGATGAAATCCATCGTGATATTCTCCCATTTCCATTCCGGTATCTCCAAAGGTTTCAAGCAAACCTCCCGGCCTTTTATGTTCTGCTTTCACCCTCGACATGTATCGATCTCGCCAGCCACGAACTCTGCGATCCCTAACTTCATACCAGGCCACCAAAGATCTTCCTTGAGATCTCTATACATCTTAGTGGCTCCGGGATGAACCGCAAAAGCAATCTTGTGAGCCTCATCCATAACCTTCTCTCTTAGACCATCCACATCTGGGTACACACAAACGGTCTCCATACCAAAGACAACTACTCTTGTCCAACCTGATATCCCATTGTAGGTTTTTCTCGGCCACACGCTTCAAATTAACCATCACCGGGTCCTTATCTTGTTTAAACCGTATTTCATCTAATAGATCGACCTCGCCATCAATGGCGCCATAAAGCTGGTCTTCATCCTTACGCTTCAACCACTTCAATCTGCATTCTATCCAAGCTGATCCACAACTTCTTGTAAGGTGGTGATAGCATTAATCGCTTCTCCGGCTAAGTGCATCGCCTACGACATTCTCCTTACCCGGGTGGTATTGAATGTCCAAGTCGTAGTCTTTCACAAACTCTAACCATCTTCTTTGTCTCATGTTGATTCTCCCGAGTAAAGAAGAACTTGAGGCTCTTATGATCCGTGAAGATCCTTGTCTTGACACCATACAAATAGTGTCTCCAAAGCTTCAGAGCAAACACCACTCACGCCAACTCCAAGTCGTGTGTAGGATAATTCTTCTCATGCACTTTTAGTCGCTTAGATGCATAAGCAATCACCTTTCCTCGATCGTGCATCAAAACACAACCCAAACCTTGACCCGATGCATCCGTATAAACATCATAATTATCAAAACCTCCGTAACGCCAACACAGAGCCGTGGTCAACTTTTCTTTCAAAGTCCGAAAAGCTTCCTCACATTAAATCGATCCACTCATACTTGACGTTCTTCCGAGTAAGTCTCGTAAGAGGTGTAGCTATCTTCGAGAAATCCTTTACAAACTTCGGTAATACCTGCTAGACTCCAAGAAACTCCTTATCTCTCATTCATCGATGTCGGTCCAGGCCACTTAGAGACAGATTTTCTATCTTTCTTTGGATCCACTTTAATACCTTCTCCGAGAAACTATATGCCCAAGAAAGCGACTTGATCCAACCAAAACTCGCACTTGGAAAACTTGGCATACGAGCTTGTTCTCTTTAAGGTTTGTAGCACTATCCTTAGGTGTTCTTCATGCTCTTCCTCGTCTTTTAGAGTATACCAAAATGTCGCTCTATGAAGACAATCACAAACTTGTCGAGATAAGGCATGAAAACTCTTTGCATCAAATCCATGAATTTCGATGGAGCATTAGTGAGTCCAAACGGCATGACCAAAAACTCATAATGTCCATATCTCTGCATCAAGGTGAAGAATTTGTCTTGGGTATATCGACACCTTGATCTTCAATCGATGATAACCGGACCTAAGATCAATCTTAGAGAACACCTTCTTACCTTGCAACCGATCGAACAGATCATCAATCCTTGGTAAAGGATACTTATTCTTGACCGCCGTTTATTTAACTCTCTCAGTAGTCGATGCACAAACGCATACTCCCATCTTTCTTCTTTACAAACAAAACCGGTGCTCCCCACGGTGATGTACTTGGTTGGATGATGTTTTTCTCTAACATCTCCTTAAGTTGAATCTTCAACTCTTTCAACTCAATTTGGTGCCATCTCAGATGGTGCTTTAGCCATCTGGTGAAGCTCCTGCGATCAACTCGATCTCAAACTCTATGGCCCTATCAGGCATGTGTCCTGGCAAATCTTCCGGGAAAACTTCAGGAAAGTCCTTAGCTACACGAGTCTCTCCTAACTCGGGTTTGAGCTTTTCCTTATCTAGCGCGTACACCACAAAACCTTGGCAACCCTGCCTCAAGGCTTTTAAAGCTTTAATCTTGAGATGATCGGTATTTGCTTCTTGCTAGGCTTGTATACGGTACCCTGAAAAGTCTTAGCTGATTTTCCTGGAACTTTAAAGATTACTCTCTTGCCTTTGCAATCCAAATAGACATGGTTCTTAGACAACCAGTCCATACCTAGGATAACATCAAAGTCTGAGAAATCCAACACCGTCAGGGCATGCTGGCACTTGTAAGTCCCAACTCTAATGTCGACTGAGGGTGTGACTTGAGCACATCTGGTGACTCGGCCCAAAGGGGTGGATATACTCAAGGGTCTCTCCAACTCCTTAAGCGGTAGGTTTAACTTCTTAACTATGTTTGAAGAAACAAAGTTCTGAAGCTCCGGTATCAAACAGAAATGAAATCGCTAGATTATCTATGATTATGGTACCTAAAAGTGAATCAATTTACGTATAAATATGTAATATCATATGCGCGCTTATATCATATTAAATATTTATAAGAAACACAAACACCGAAAAGTACTGTCACCACAAAGTCATCTAACTCCTCTGGCTCCGTGATCATTTGCAAAAAACACGAATCGGTTCATACTGTAGGGGCGACTACCCTCTTTGGTTCGCTTCGCCCTCTGCTGATTGCCTGTGATAGCTTCTCAGGACACGCCTCGAGTAGTGTCCCGCTTCCCACATGATGGAAACAATTCAAGCTACCGACCATGCAATCTCTCGTGTGTGCCTTGTTACACTTAGCACAAACCGGTGGCGCCCCACTTGTCGAACTCTTCATTGCTAAACTCCCTGCCTTCTTTACATTCTGCATTGTGGCGCCTCTATTACCTCCTTGAAAATTTGAGAATGGCCTCTTGTCCCCAACTACAACCGCCGGCTGTTGGCAAACCTTTCATTGTCAATGCTCTATCCATGACGCTTGCCATGCTAGTAGGTCTATCTCCTAGCATGCCCTTAGCCACTTCATGTGACAATCCTTCCATGAACTTGTCAATCTTTTTCTCTTCACTCTTCATAATCTCGGGTAGAATCGCTTGACTCGTGAAACTTCGCGCGAGTCTTGTGTCATCCTGTAGTATTTCTTCCCTGTTTCAAACTCAGAAACTCGTTGGCCTTTGCATTTTGTGCCGTTCTAGGGAAGTATTCCTGATAGAACAAATCCTTGAATACCGCCCAATCTGTGATTCTAGGATTAGCTTGCTCATAAGACTCCATCCAACTCTCGCATTACACCGCCAACAAAGATATCGCTAATCGAGCCCATTCAGATTCGGGGCCCTCATGTTTCTACATGCCTTTTCAAAACGACGAAGCCACAAATCTGCTGGCTGGCGGCTCAACATTACCGAAGAACTCGTACTACCTATGCTTCTTCACTTTCTCATACCAATCTATTGGTCTATCATAACCCCCAAATCAGCGATCTTTGGCGAAAATCTTTGCATCGGTGGGGCATTCGATAACTCTCACTGGGGTGGGTGTAGCCAAAGTGCTACTGAAAAGAACTCGATCTAGGTGGTGGTGGAGGTCGAATTGTCGGTGAGAGTGAAACTCAACGGTGTAGACGGAAACATGGATACTGTGGATAATCAAGAACCGACCGGCGGTGGGTTAGAAAGTCCCAACCCGGTCCAAGTGGTGGTCCTTGGGGGTGATGTGAAACCGGCACGCGGGTGCTAAACCTTGAAGGACACGCTTGTTCCACTCGACCTCTAATGTAATTACTTGGTCTTTGATTTCCACCATGACTCGGGTTGTTCACTTGAGTGACCGGAGGAACTGAGTAGCCTGGTCCACTCCTCCTCCTTCTTGGAACCACAACCTCGAGTAAAATCCGTCTCTGCGTTACTTGTCCGGGTATTATCTCGCCTCAACGTTATACTTAACTAGCTCCTCCTCTAGTAAGCACCATCCTCGTAGCCAAGAGAAAGAGGGGTTACTAAAGCTCTAACCTTATCTTAAAGAAAATCAAGTCCTACACAAAGAAGGAAAACACATCTCTCGATACCAATCGTAACGCCTGTTCCTGCATACACCGAGTCCTTATCCGGAAAGAAGCGCCGGCACATATATTATCAAATAAATTCAATAATATATGTAAGTCTTACGTCATACATCGAACTAAAACGACACGGAAGATAAAACGACCCGGAAAAACAAAAGACAAAAGATCGAACGCATACGGTTTTCAACAATTTGTGAAACTAAATCCAATAAAGAAAACTAATCATCCAACATTCAAATCCCAAAAGATCTCAAAAGAACTCAAACGTAACTAATCCAAAAGAAAGACAACATTGTTTGAACTTGAATCAACAACATTATTGAAAGAAAGCAAAACTAAAGGAACTAAGTCTTCAAGAGCTCCATCTCACACATCCTCGTCAAAGAACTCATCACCAGAATAACCTGTTCATCTTCTTTGGGGAAAGGGAAAGACGAACATAAAGTAACGGGTAAGTACATAAGTACTCGATGAACGCGTAGAAGATCATTACAACTCTGGTCTCATAAAGAAATAAAAGCAACGCCGTCTTTTATTAATTCATTTCGTTATTAGCCCTAGCTAACTATCATATTATGTTCATTGCATAACATGAGGTTCCAAAGGTATCTAGCTTAGCTCAAGTTTGTTACATCATGAATAACAAAGGGCACTACGCCTAGTAATAGGATGTACTAGGACAACCTGGTGCAACCTACTTAGAGACTCGCTTCAGTAGCCCGGGAATATCCGAGTCCCGATAGTGTGATAACCGCAGAATGCACCAGGACGCTTTATCCGCCAATCGATTGACCGGCGTGGGTACAATCTACTTTGTCAGTCGAGAACACATCGCGATATTGTACTATGCCTCACCAAGCATTGCATGATGTTTAAGCTTATTAATCTAGCACATATGTTTGATTAGATGTTTAACTAGCCACCTAAGTGTTTTCAGGTAAGCTCCCTCACACTTCCTACCCTCGTACTTAGACCTCTAGACACGGACAAGCCCTAGCAATTACACAGACATCGATAAACCCTAGCTTATCGAAGCACAAGGCAAATCCGAAGCTTCCAGTGGTCCCACACTTCATCTTTTTAGGGAATCCATGTGGTGCCGGAACTAAACGCACCAGAAGCTAGTTCAGAGCTTTGTCACGTAAGGTTATGCATTAAACACACTATTATAAAGCTTGAAACACATAAAAAGGAAAGAAAAACAGTACTGTAATAGCCCCTGTCCAGACAAACCTACTGTCCGATACTGGGAAAAATAGCAGTACAGTCACAAAATCTATCTATACAGATTTCATGACACTCGGTCGACCGGAAGGCTTGGTTCGGTCGACCGAGCCTAATTATATATATATATATTTTTTTTTTTCAACAACGTTACGGTTTTTCTGCGCTCTGCGTTTTTCTACTCAAATTCAACCCGACATCGACTTAAACGAATTAAAACCATGAAAACAATGATGCTAATTGCCCTATCACTTTACGAAACCCTAATCATACGATAAGAAAACCACGTTACCTTAATCAAACGTTAACTGATCTAGGGATTGTTGATATCAAAACGATCCTCGTCTCGCGGTGATCCTTTCTCTCTTGATGAGTCTGATGAAAAGAACAACGGATTAGCCTCGAAAATCGAAAGCCTCTTCTCCCTTTTTTTTTTCAAAACTTGAGGCCCTTCTACTCTGCGTCCCTCTCTTTTTTTTTTGTCAAAAACAACTAGGTTAAAATTAGGATTAGTTTTCCTTTTATAATCCCAATTACCTAATTATTTAATTATTTTCCTAAAAAAAAGATAAATCCTTGTTTATCCCTTTTTTTTTTTTTTTTTTTTTTTTTTTTTTTTTTTTCGAAAATCCTTTAATTAAAAATAACATAATATTCTGATTTTTGCTAAAAGACCGAATTGCCCTTTTTCAAAAATCGGGATATTACACATGTATACATACTACATTCCGTTCATCTTGCACGCACTTGAGTTACTTTGATCACTTACATGCCATTTTCTTGTATTGTCTTTCATATTCATGTTTCTTTAAATAGCACCAAAACAGTTAGTTCAAAGAAACACATAGTTCAAGGGCATCGTTTACAACATGCCTAATACGACTATCCATACCTCCAACTTAGGACTTAGAACATCTCTAGCAATGCAAGACCCAAGACTATTGCACCAGAATGGTGCAATAGTGTCGGGTCGACCCAACACCATTTACCACTTCAGCCTTTTCTTTTTTTTAAATGAACTCAATGCTTTAATATGGAATATTCTTTTTGGTGTAGAATGGTTGGAGAAGAATGATGTAATTTTACACCATTTTGGTGTTTTGGTGTAAGAAAAAAAGGGAGCCCCTTGGAGATGCTCTTAGAGTACCCAAGGTACTCCGTACAATATTTCTCCTTAGAAAAGACATGGCTAATACAACTTGTCATATTTTCGACACATGACTTGGAATTCTCATGGTACTCCGTACAATATATTATTGCTAATAACAATTACCTCGCACAGCATATTTGGACAAACACATTAGCATGTACAGTATGAGCACGTTACACATATAACTCTATGTTAAAGTCCGTATCTAATCTATTGGAGCATACAAAGGCCATAACAACACTGAACTACCATTATATATCCACTTCTCGCATGAAAACAGCATACTAATATGTCCAGAAAACAGAACAATAATTGAAAATATTGTGTGTAACACATACATATCACAGAAGCAAAACAAGAAACTGATCTTGGGTACTGTCTGACGCGCCGCGACGGGGTTAAAGCTGCTGAGGTAGGCCTGAAAATATTCCAAATTCAATTTTTGTCTCCTCAACATCCGCAATACTTCAACCACATAACCCTAGGCTATCAATTGCATGCATAGTCGATAGAAAACGAGTAAAACAATAAATTCACATAAAAACTGGTTTCTTTTGATAGGAAAAACTCATTGCCTTAAAGACGAATTGAACTACAAACTAGAGGCAACTAACTCTCGTTCTCATGAAGGTCTACAACCAAAGTACGTATACAGATTCTCACACGAATACAATGACAAAGCAATGTCAAAGCTACCAAATTAAGAAAAGACTAGACTTTAACCTTCACACGACGACTCTGGATTCGGACTGGCATCTGGGACCTAATCGAACTGAACACTATGATTGCGAAGACAGAAACAACGATGTCAGATCATCATGGCTCACGCACGCAGCAGTGGCACTGGCTCACGCTAAGGCGGGTCTGCCGACTGGTCGGTGACCTTACCGAGACTGCGGTGACTGAAATGACCAAACCCTCGCCAAGCCTGACCCCCGCTAAAGCTGGAGCCTACCCCGATGCGGCGGAGGTCTCAAACTCCATAAACTCCGGAAGAACCCCGAATACGTGAAAACTAAGACCTTATGGTGTGTTAGAGCTTTTTTATAGACTCCTACCAGCCTTAGGTAGGTTTTCCTTTTTATACACATTAATTTGTGTATCAGATTTTTTTTTAGATAGTGTATGCAAAAATTGGTGCACAGAAAGTTTAAATAAAAGTAATTCAAACATTGTTAAGCTGATTGATAATTCAAAATGAAGAAAGAACAAAAGATTTTCTGTGGGTTTTTGTTTTTGTGAGATTTATATATATGGAATGGAGTAGTGATAGAGTTACTCTTTCAAAATTACATTTACATCCAAGATAATCTTGTGTCAATGATTTTTATATATGTGGGATGATGATGCTGTAAAAAATGTGTAGATTTGAGGGAGTAATCATATGATATCATATATAGTCTAAAAATAATAGTATTTTAATTTTATGACCTAATTGAGTAATGATACGAACACAACGGTTGTGGTACAACGAATGACACAACGCTGATATGCACTATTGATCATTAGGATTTACATATGATCAATTTAGACATATTATTATCAACGGTGCAGGTTTTCGTTGTGTCACTCATTGTGACACAACGGTTGTGCCCGTTGCTAGAAGTAGTAGCACCGATCGAGACACTCGATCTTAGCACAGCGGAAGCTTATGCGATTTACGATATGAGACATAACTAATTAATCCTACGAGAAGGTTAATAGATTTACCCAAATCGGAGAGAGACGAAAAATCGACAAAAGGGAGAAGCCGTGATCTTCCCGATTGTATCTCCAAGCGACGACTGGTGGACGTCGATCCTCGCCGTAGAACCTCCTCGAATATGCACAAGAAAAACCCTAGGTTTTTTTTTTTTCTCTAAATGACTAAGGCAAGAAACTATTTTTTCTTCCTTTATTTTTCAATGTGGCGCAATTATTGAAGTATGTATTGTGTCGGGAGGAACTCTCTTTATATAGAAAAATAACTAGTCAAGAGAGTTATCCTTTTCACACAACAAAAACATATTTCCATAAGGAAAAAATATTTTTCCCACAAAATAAGATATAATTCCCAAAAAATCAATCTCTTAATTTTCCATTAATTATCCAACAAATAGATAATTAATTAATTACACATGTTACATAATCTAGAAAAATTTCTTCTCCTCAATTATCACAAGAGTGGCGCCATTTTAGTCACTATTTTTAATAGAAAATGTCTTTTCTATTTTACATATTATTTATCAAATAAATAATATTGCATATTAATTAAATAGACCAACTATTTATTTTATTCTCGAGGTTAAAGTAAAACGAGAAAAAACACAGCGTGTTAGGAGCCAATCAAGGGGACCATGAACCTATAACCAAAGAAATTTCTGATAAATTGAATAAAATATTCATCGAATGAATATTTCTACTCAACCTATTAATTCCGGAATTACGCCACCATAAATCCGAAACTGAACTCTATCGATTATAGATATAACTTATTCTCAAAACGTCGAGTCGAGTCGATAAGTGTCCATTGATATAATCATTTCATATAAACTAACCCTCCATAGACTATTCGTACTGAAGTAGGATTATTTCCGTAAACCTTCTTCAATACATCTTATCCTTATTTACCATTAACCCACAAGTGATCAATTAGTTCATAACCAATACGAACTCCCGGGATCAATCAGTTTCTAGGATCAACAAATAAGAGGATTGTCTTTCTACTTCCCGCAGGAAGGAATGGATTCCATATCATGCGGAGAGACACACACTTCTCACTCATTCCAAAATAGTGCTTAACGCGTGAAAGTGATTCGGATCGCGCGCCTCTTGGCGTTCCTTAACGAACACATCAAACCATATCTCGAAACAAGTAGGAGTCCAATCACTTCGGGATTAAGGTTAATCCATATATGATCATCTTATGATTTAATAAGATTTCTCAATCACGGAATTATATGAGAAATGTAGATTAAATCGGTTCGATCTATATACGACTACATCATATATAAATGCCCCACTAAGATAACCAATATCGACGGTCCAGGATAAAACTGGCCACACCAAAGTGTTATGGGCGATGGTGGTGGTTTAATCAATGTAACCACATACTTTGATTAAGTTCACCACGGACTAACATTTCAAGTGTATCACCATAAACTTAATCATCGCGCGCGTCACACACAAGTTATATGGTATATACGATACTGACTTTAGGGTTTTAATAATGTGATTACTTACAAACACGTAAGTAAGTAATAAGATTTAATAAATCATCTATTTATTAATTAAAAATAATTACACAAATTATCTTTCGGGCCACATTTCCAACAATCTTCCCATTCGCCTTATAGACAAAGAACAATTGTCTTTTCTAAGACACTATATCTAACACCCGTATCATGATTCGACCTAATTTGAGTAGTTGCCGGAGATTTTCAGACCCACACAAATATTCGCCTGATCCATGAGCACCAAGGCTGCAACCCACTAGGTGATACATACCCAATACACACTTGACACGTGGAATGGGGACTACTAATAATAATAAAGTTCCATGAGCACCAAGTCATCCACCGAGAAATATTAATTTCAGATCACTGTAATACCGGATATTTCATTTCAGGTCAGGTCAGATCTGATATTTTTTTTAAGTCTCATATCAAAATTTGAACGACTTCGTCAAAATTTATATTATCTTATTCAAATGTGATATAAATCCCGTCAAAAAGGAAATACAGACCAAAAATGACGGACCTATCCAAATTAGGACTGATTCCGTCAAAATTTAGACGAATCCGTCTAAATTATTGACTATCCTCAAATTTGAATGTAGTTGCAGGAGATATGGTGCCGACGGCACCACTGTTTTGCTCAATGGCTGATCTTAAAAGCAATCTGTGATTTGAATTCCTTTCCATTTCTCTACCACCGATAAAGCTTGCTCGACCTGTCAATTGCCATCCTAATAAACTCTCGTTAAACTTCCGGTAGCTGATGGAAATTCGTTCAAATCTTCACTGAAGTGTCAGAACTCAGGAAGTTTATGAAAAAATTACTGAAACTGAGAATTTCATGGAAGATCTAGCATTCCGATCAGAATCTCAGTCAGATTAAAACCGCGTTTAAATTAAGATACGAAATCCCCAAAAAAAAAAAAAAAAAAAAAAAAAAAAAAGATACGAAATAATAAAGGTAGTGAATCACGATGTCAGAGCTAGATTGAGGAAAAGAATATTCCGGCGAGATGGAGATGGAGTTGTCTTTATCGTCATTGGAAGTTGATAACTTAACTACTCCCGTCCAAATTCCGACGGAAAGGTTTCAATTTAGACGGATTCGTCTACCTTTTGACGGACCGTTCTTTTTGGACTGTATTTTCTTTTTGACGGGATTTATATCACATTTAGACGAGATTGTATAAATTTTGACGAAGTCGTCCAAATTTTGATATGGGACTTAAAAAAAATATAAAATCGATACGCGAAATGAAATATCCGTCTTCTGATGCGCGAAATTAATATTTCTCTCATCATTGGCATGGGGACTAATAATAATAAAATTCCCAAAGAAAGCACTTCCCGTTTGATTTAGCATACAAATATTGGAATCAACTTGCTCATCTCTCACTTCCTTTTAACTGGACAGATTGGTCACCCATGCCTTTTATGCCTGCGAATCAGATGTTAGAGCAGCCTTAGTGAAGGAGGTTTGGAGAAGTTCTTTTATCTATCTGTCGGTCTAGATATGTTTTCTCCAATAAAGGTGAAATAATGGAAGGAATGTAGACAGCTTTTTTTCAAGATTATCTATGTACTTCTCTATTTTGAGAGAACCATAGAGATAATACTCTATCTCCAAAATGGGTCAGTTTTAATTATTAAATAAATTATGTGCTTTTTTTTTTTTTTTTTTTTTGCTAAAATAAGAAAATTTAGTTAAAACTAGGATTAAAAAAACCTGCCATTAATATTTAATATTATTTTAATCAATAGAATCAAAATATTTATCACCATTACAACATTTAATCACACACCATTAATCATCCACAATCCTTCTATATTATCACCATTACAACATCACATCACACACAAATTAACCCTACAACTATTCTATATCTATCCTCCAATCATCTTTCTCCATATCATTCAAACATCATCAATCAATAGCCTTATCTCCCGATCACCATTACTCTTGCTCTTAATGCATTCCGTGTAGCCTTACTGTCATCACATCAAGAATAATAGTTACAAACTCTTAAGCAGAAACACAACAATGCAATGCAAAGGCTGGAAAAAATAAATCTGAAATACAAAATACATGCTTAATACTTACCCATATGCTTGTTTTGTATGTCAGATCGTCAACAATAGATCGCCAACAATTATGGTCTGAAATATATCTGGTGAAAAAAAAAAATTACAAAAGAGCAGGGCCGGCCCTGACTCTTTTTGGGCTTAAGGCGAAGTTCCTGAATTGGGTATTTTAGTTGAATTTGTTTTTTTTTAAAAACAT
Organism: Gentiana macrophylla; assembly: GCA_026214975.1. NCBI lineage: Eukaryota > Viridiplantae > Streptophyta > Magnoliopsida > Gentianales > Gentianaceae > Gentiana > Gentiana macrophylla. The sequence goes on from CM047810.1 coordinate 23,333,695, forward strand.
ACTTACTGTTAGATATTTTTTCATAAATAAATATTTTGGTTATCGTTTGTATATGAGTTGTCGTACGAATTAATGTTATCGCAACGAAACTGGGTTGCATTCTTTCATCCGGTGAATAGTGACAACCCTACCCTTTCGTGCAAATAAGACCTTCATTCGTTTTTACAGACTTGCATTTTTATAAAAGACACAAATATGCAGATTTAAAATTCATAAGATTGACAAAGATCATCGAAAAAATTTGAGTGTCCTCGTGTTTGATTCAAACAAGTCATTTATTTGAATCAAACACCTCCTTATATCCAGAGAGAGATTTTCATTTGATCCCTTAGTGACAAATCGTGTGGGACGAAACATCTTTTAAAAGACAACGTTATTAACGTGCCTTGGAGTTTCTAGTTCTCTATCAATTCCTAAGTACTACATTTTTTTTCAACACTTGTCGCGTTTTTAACATCCGTAAATACAAAAAATTGATAAAACTTTTTTGTACGTCTTTTTTTTTTGGCAAAGTAAATTTTTTTATTGGGACCTTTATCGATTGGAGTAAAAAACATTTGGGTCTTTATCAAAAATAAAATTTTCATATTACATTAGGTTGGATCGGATTGAATCTACACAATTTTTTTTCGTTAATAAACATGTGCATCTGCCGGGCTAAAACCGTTGAACTTAAGACGGCTGGTCTCATTAGCCTCACCGTAGGGCCGGCCTTGCAGAAGAGTTAGAGAGATGGCAAAGGGTGGGGTGTTGTGTAGTTAAAGCAACCCCAACCAGAACTCCCCAATTACACCCTCCAAACACATCGTTTTCCGTTTCAGTTACACTTTTTCAACACCCAAAAAAAATTCACTCCAATAAACAACATCTATACGACCCCCGATAAACAACATTTTTCTTTCACTCCCTTCACATTTAATTTCTAACCACATAATTTAGCCAAAAAGGGAGAAAGTTGTTCCATTCAATGCATAAAGTGCTTTTGAAGTCTCCAAAGGCCCCTTGAAATGTCGAGGTAGGAGTAGGGAAATTACAAATTGGGGTGGAGTGCAGTGTAGGCGTGACATGTTCCGGGCGGTTTGGGTCCATGGCACGACCCTCCGTTTCGGGTCGAAAATGGAACCGGAACCGCCGGTTCTATTTTCTAGCCGATTCGCAAGTTCCAGGAACGGCGGGTTTAGCGGTTCCCGGTCCGGTCCGGGTCTCGGCGGTTCCCGGTCGACAGTTCGAGATCACGGTTCCGACACGGTTCCGATTACGGTTCCGATCACGGTTCCATTCACGGTTCCAATTCCGGTTCCAAAAAAATCAATTTTTTTTTTACAAAATTTTATAACTTACGTTAAAATTAATAATAAATTCTAATTGGTTATTAAACTATATATAATATTTAATTTCATAAGTATGTTTTAAAAAAAAACACACGGCTTGTATAATATTTAATTTCAACCAATTTATATATAATATTTAATTTCATAACTTATATTCTAGATAATTTGTAAGTAAATTAAAGATTATAGTTTTCTAATTGTTTATTTTTTATGATTGATTTGTAAGTAAATTAAACTTATATTTCATATAGTGATTACGATGATTTATACTTATAATATTATGTATATAAGTTGATATTATATCTTAATGAATCGAGGCAAAATGTATATAAAAGTTGTTTTATTAAGCAACACCATCACATAATTGAACAATACATCAATGACGACAGTCACGGCACACTTGAATCACTTAATAGTTGATACACATTACTTAACACCATACTAAGTGTAACATTTAAATTTAATTTAATTTTGTGTTCTTCCTTGTCACAATAATTTAAATAGTAGTAGTATTTGATTATTTTGATTAGTCAAAGTGTTACGATATATTTCGGTCAAAAAGTAATAATAATAAGAAATATATTAGTATGTTTTGGCACTAGTAAAAACTAAAAAACAACATTTTATGATATATTAAAATAAAATCAAAAATTTTGAATATATATCCGTTGCCAACCGTTGGTCAAATTGGAAATTGGAATCTTAGGCAAATTTTGAAGGAAAAAGAAAAAGAAAAAGGAAAAAAAAACAAAAATTCAAAAAAAAATAAAATAAAATAAAACCGCCGGTTCCGGGGTCCTCCGGTCCGGTTCCGGGGTCCTCCGGTCCGGTTCCGGGCCGGGCCGGGTCCGTTGGAACCTAAAACCGGGTAGGAACCGTGGAACCGCCGGTTCAGTGGACCCGTGGACCTGTGGAACCGCCGGGTTGGACCCGGGAATAGGGACGGACCTCACGCTTTAGACGAAGTGCGTGCCCCATCGAGATCCAAAATCGACGCGTTTTTATAGGTAAAAAATGTAAAAACACTATTGATGCCCCCACTCGCTTTCAAATTTGTTCGGTGCCCGGCGAGAGATTTTTAGGTCGAGTCCACATCGCTCGAAACCGCCGGTCCGAACGGATTTGGAGCGGAACCGCCACGTCTAAGTACAGGTACCACTGTGGCTTTTGTACACCCGAAAAATGTTTTTGGGGGTGAGTTGGGGTTAGGGGTGAACAAAATAACCGGAAACCAAACCAACCGGTTGAACCAAATCGGTCCAAACCGGAAAAGCGTAAACCATGGTTTTTTGGTTGGTTTTTGTATTGTAAAAAACCAAACCGTGAAAAACAATTTGGTTTTGTTTTTTTAAAATAAAAACCGGACCAAACCGGATATATGTGTGTGTGTGTGTGTGTGTGTGTGTGTGTCCGTATGTTTTAATATTTACATGTGTGTGTGTGTGTGTGTGTGTATATATATATATATGTGTGTGTGTGTGTGTGTGTGTGTGTGTGTGTGTGTCTATGTATATCACTATTGATTATGTGGGTCTTTAACCAAAGTCCGTTTTCACAATGCACCCACAAAAAGTCGGTTATATTGTAGTGTACATGTAGAATGGTGCATGAGTATAACATGTGTGGTGCAAATAAAATCCCTCTTAATTATCTCAGACCACTATCTATTAATACTTCAATCAACTACCTTACACACGTAGGTATTTTGGCTCCAGCCTAATAGGACCTATGATAAGATGAAACAAAATAGTTTACATTGTTTTATATGATCAGCCTAATTGGAATGTATGACAATATCATGTTGTGTGTATGTGTATACACTGTACACACACCCCACTACAAGAAAAACAGTTTTTTGCTACATTATTGTTTGTCACACAACAAAAAAAGTGTTGCTATATACTTACTTTTTGCCACGTTAGCGTGACAAAAGAGTCTCAACCAAGAAATTTATTAGCCACACTTTTTTTAAGCGCGTGTGAAAACTAGCCAGAAGAATAGAAAGTTTTTTTGTAGAAGGCGCACACACACACACACACACACATATATATGGAAAGAATATAGAAGACAAAAACCGGAAAAAAACCGGAACTAAGCCGTCCAAACCTGACCGAACAAAAATGGTTTTTTAGTTATAGTTCGGTTTTGGTTTTTAAATTTGAAAACCGTAAAAAATGGTTTAGTTTTAAAAATGGTAAAAAACCGGACCATGTACACCCCTACTTGGGGTTCCATTGTGATCACCCTTAGCGACAAGAACTATTTGAAAAAAGATTTGTTTTCTTGAACGGGTAGAGTTACTACCACGATTTTCTCCCTATCATTCTAGGAGGATAAACCGCAATACACTTTTGAAACTGAAACCGTTTTTTTTTTTTTTTTTTTTTTTTTTTTCATTTTTGGAAAAGTCTGAACGAAAAAAAAAAAATGGTAGCCATTAATGAGGTGGATATTTTTTCCACGTGTCAAACGCTTATAGGTTCTGAATCACATAGTGGACTGCTGACTCTTGGTCGTGGACGAGACGAACGGAAATTTTATTATGGTCCTGGACTAAATATTACTTGATGATACTTGGTGATCCAGGACCAATAGAAAAGTAAAAAAACACACAATTAATGTCCCACCGTGTAAAATATAAATGTCATTTTTTACGTTTTACCCTTCTTAATTATAAGAATTTTCATTGGTGACCAAGTGTGACATTGTAATCCTGGATTACCATAAAACCACTACAAGACGAAAATTTGTGTTCAGACCCCATAATTATCATAATGTGTTTTTTTTCTTACCGAACTTTAGAAATTTTATTATAAAAAAGTATTTAAAAAAAAACCAATGACTTTAAAAAATACAATAACAAAGATTATTCATAAATTTAAGAGTACTACCTTATTTTTTATTATTTATTTTAATAAAAAAAACATTCATCCAAGGGAAAAAAATAAAAATAAAATTCTGGAACTCACTCACCTCTGAGAAAACTTTCAAACACAAAAGGTTTTGATAAGATCAGATAATACTTCCAAGACATATTGACAAAACTAATAGCAAATTAAATAGCTCAACTTTGGAATCATTAACAAAATTGTCCTATACTTCACATTCTACTACACCAAACTAATATATATATACCCCTTCTTCCCATTAGTTAATAAACTTTTCAAGTACTACTAATTAGCCTCATCCTCCTCCTTCAATCACATATATTTTTCCCCCCAAAAAACCATGCCCGAATCTCTCATCTATCCATCTTCAACACCATCATACTTTCACAACATGAATATGAATAATGTTAGAGATGATCATCATCATCCATATTACATGAATGTCGTCGCTGCTGACGTCAGCTATCCGATGATCTCAAACAACCCGTATCTCATCGAATCCATGATCCCAGATGATCATGGTTACACATTGGATCTCCATAATGATATGGATATAAATATTTCTCAGTATCTTATTAAAGATTCTATCTTGAATGCAGATATTTCTCCGGTATCTTCATTAGATCAAGAAAGATCGCCGGAGGCGGCGATCATGGTCAATCCGACGGCGTTGGTTCTACCTAATGAAGGTATGGAGATTGATAATGAAGTTGGAATTTTTCATTTATTAATGGCTTATACTGAAGCTGTGGAAATGATGCATGATGAGTTGGCAAAAGTGATTATCAAACGTATTAGTGAGAAAGTAAGTTTAGTAGGTGACACGGTGGAATGTTTAATGTATTACATGTTTCAGACAATGGATTTTAAGCAATCTGATTATTTAAAGCAAGAGTCTATCAAGAACTTTTATCAAGCATTTAAAGCTTTTTATCAGATATTCCCCAATGGGAAATTCGCTCATTTTGCTGCCAACTCAGCAATCTTGGAAGCATTGCCTGATGACGTGGAGGTCCTACGTGTATTCGATTTTGATATTGGTGAAGGGATCCAGTGGGCTTCTTTGATTGAAGCCATTGCGAATAGAGGTGTGCAAGTCTTGCTGACGTCAGTGAAGTTCAATGACGTGGCAGAATCCAACATGTCGACGTGGAGATTTGAGGAGACAAAAAAGAGATTGTCTGATTATTCAAGATTATATGGGTTCAAGTTGAAAGTTGAGGAGATTGAATTATACGATCTTGAGGTTGATTTGAAGAGTTATATCAAAACAAAAAACGGAATTTCAAAAGAATTTTTTGTTTTTAATTGCATGTCGTGTTTGCCCCACATGGGGAGAATCAGGAGTCAAAAAGAAATGATGGGATTTCTTCAGATGGCGCAAGATTTCTTGAGAAACTCAGAGATTGACAGTCCATGTGGAATCATAACATTGGGCGACGGAGATGCGGTGGAGAACAACGGTAAGAACGCCGCTACGTACGGCGGTTTCTTGGACGGAAAGATGACGCAGTACCAAGCTTTGTTAGAATCAATGAAGATGAACTTTCCACAACATCTTGCAGAGGCAAGAACTGCAATGGAATGTCTGTTTGTTGCGCCGTTTGTTTCGTGTAATACATGGGCTAAAGAATGGGATGATAGAAAATCCGGCCACCTGCCGGAGCTCCGGCTAGGAATGGAGGGATTGAAAGTCAGTCAACTGAATTTGATGGAGGCAAAACAAGTGGTGAAAGAAGGGGAGAGTTCCTACGGGGTAAGGATTGAAGGTGAAGGATGTAATGAAATGGTGATGGATTGGAGAGGAATCCCATTGGTTAGATTTTCTTGCTGGAGAAGTTAAACAAATGAGAGTGGCAACTACACCACAATCTAAAGACACTTTCATCGTACTTTATCTATGATCGATACAGTACGATGAAAGTGTCTTTGATATGTATGCATTTGTTTTGTTGATGACATATACGCTACGATGTACAAATGATGTGTAACTGTTGACTTCTGTGGATATCATGTGTGATACATATAAGGAACTAATTATACATTGTATAGGAGAGATATATCAAAGGAGTGAGTTCATTTTCTGGTACATGCAATATATTTTTACGGCTATAAAATTGAAATTTCTGAAATGTTTTTTGATAGTTTTGTTATGTACTTTGGTCTTGAGGAAGAAAAATTTATTTTTGTTCTAGTAGTAGTATTATTCAACATTTTCATTATTCTTTATTTGGCAAAGCACAAATTTAATATAGTAGCTAAATCCTACTTTGGTATATCCAACTAATATGATTTAAGAGTTTAATGGACCCATGTATTTAATAACAAAAATCTAATCATATTTTTTCAAACTGATGATATGATAGTCTAAAAATTTAGTCCAGGACCTACATAATAAAATTAGTGTTGTCAAAGAAAGTGTTCCAACAAAGATCAACTAGAATATAAAATTTTGTGAAAATACCAAAAAAAAAAAAAAAAAAAAAAAAAAAAGTCTGATATATTGACATGTCATTGCTTTGTCAATGAAATCCATGATGAATGTACCAGGATTTGCAATGCTAAATAATGCAGTTTTGGTGTCAATTCAATACTACATTATATGAACCAGAGACCGGATTTGGGGTGTATATGTGCATCCACTAAATCCAACAAAAGGAACAAAATACAATATATTTGACTTGTCAACAAGTGTGTGTAAAAAAACAAGGAACTAGCCGCCAAATAACAAAGGAGGCTAAGATTTTTCTGGTGCAACCAGTATTTTCGAATTCTATTTTATTTTATTTTTTTTGAACAGCAAAAGTTTGTTTATATTAGAAAATTGCTAGAATAAAGAAGTACAATAAAACCAGATTACAACAAAAGGCAAAAACACCAAGATCCGTTGGAACTGATCTGCATTTGGAACACAATCTCGTTTATCCTAAATCCACATACTCCAACTCAGTAAAAGTATTTAAAGGATCCAGCAACCATGTATTCCAATCCCCCCGTATGCGCCTACTACGTCCGTTTATCCAAGTAAAGCTGAACATTTGGATGTCATTGAAGATCACATCAGCATCGGGGACTTTAGATTGGAAGATCAACTGATTTCGAGCCCACCAAATACACATTAATCATTTTCGAATTATATTTTAAAAGGTCAGAGTTACTTATTATATTTTTTTACACACATTAAGAAGGTGTAACTGTTAGTTGAATTAATCATTATCTTCAACTTGATATAAATCGAAAAAACTCGATGCATCATAACTCCTCATGTGCCACTATCGTGCTTGTTGAAAGGGCATTAATTAAGATATCATTAGACATTAAACAATCAAAATGGCCGTTCTCCTTGAGGATTCTACTGACTCACATAAATGGTTTTTGGAATTGGTCAATTTATATGTCGCCAAATCTGTTAGCCATCTGCTAACTTGTCGGATCTCAGCTTGGGACCAAAATTAAGAGAAATACCTACTATTTTCACGACAGTTGTGTTATGAGAAATGATACAATAAAAAAATTTATATCATTCATTATAATGTATTTCGTTAATCATGATGTAGGTCTTCTATAGTTAAGGATGTAAATTGTGTTTTATCATTTGTTATTGATCAACCATTGTGATAAAAACATCGTTGACTCACGTGGACTATTGTTAGTGTTCGGATGTTTTGGATATATGATTAGGGCAATCATCACACAATCGAAAAAATAACAATCTGCCTAACCGTAAAAAAGTTGAGCACTTTTCTTCTTTCTAATTTCGTGAAATTTATGAAAGACAATTTGGGTTTAGAGATCGAAGATTTTCATTTTTGTTGCGTTTACGTATCGATTTTCTTACAATGGTATCAGAGCAATTTTCGATCAATTCACTAAAATCGTTTTTTTTTTTTTTTTTTTTTTTTTTTTTTTTTTTTTTGTTTCAAGAAAAGAAATTAAATATTTCTGTTAAATAAATAATTCGGGATCAAAACGATATAAAAATTATTGTTTGGCTAGTACAGTTGGGCGTGGCGGCGGCAACCCTACTTCACGTCATGGCCATTTTTATGTTTCACCGTTCGATGTTTTGATTCGAATTATTGAATTTGAAAAGTAATAATTGTGATTATATTTCAAAATAACATTATGCCCGAAACAAACAGACAAAAATATATCTCAATTATTTTGTTACAGTGATTTGTATTTCAGTTGTTACAAAGTCTATAATCAAGGTCGGGTGACCCATTTCTTTCTACATGGAGCCGCCCCTGTTTACAAGGTTGTTTGTCGTTCTGGAAATTTTCATGAGAATCCAATTTTTTTGTAAAGTGTAACGTGTTTAGTATGCAAAAAATTTGCTAAAACTATGGCATGGACTAGTGCATCAACGCCCACATTACTATTGCTTCAGTTGCCTCAGTTCTGCTCACCCAATAGATGCTTCACTTTACTTCTGTCATTGACTATATGAACAGCTTCACATGTTAACTCCTTGTTGAATAAATCAATGTTGGAGTGAGAGATGAATCGATAAGTTGGTTCAATGTGTTGAGCTGATTCTGGATAAATCTTTGTAGCTTCATGATTTGCTCAACTTGATTCAAGAATTGCTTCTTAATACGACTTTGTAGCTTGAGAGATTGCGAAGGATGCAACTTTTAAGTTCAATGAGTCTCAGTATCTTCTCTCTTGGTTCAACGAGTGCTTGATCTTTAGTTCATAAATTATGCACAAAAAGTTTTCTCTTCGAATGCACAAGTCCTCTATTTATAGTGTGGGAGATATACTGAATCAACTATGATCATCACGTCTGAAACTGGCTTCTTCACATCATATACTTCAGGTCTGCTTAGCTGGATATTTCAATATAAATTTGACCTTTGTAAATCTTCAATGTATTTTGGATATTAAGAAATACAGCCGTTTGGTTCATCAGATTATAGACGTTGATTTGTTGAGATTCCTGACTTGATGATACTGACATCTAATGTTTACTTTTATGTCCTTTCGGTCAATATTTGGCTTGTACAATTTTGAACATCATGTTACACATTAAATGCTTGTTGAGAACTTTATCCTAATCTACAATTTAAACGTTGCTTTTATCTTTTTCTAAGCTTTTGAATCCTAAGTATATCCTTACATTTGATTCTTCTTGGTTTTGATCAATTCTATTCGTCTGATCGATCTGAATATACTTCGGATTTGATTCTTTGAGTCTGAGTATTTTTATTTTTAGTATTATCTTTTGTATTTTCTTATCTGATTATTTCTCGATCTTTATATATGTTGAGATCGAGTACTCATAATTTTATGACATCGACTTAGATCTTCAAATCGTCAGTCTCGAAACCTCAATCTTCTAATCTTCAACCTTACTACAGAGTCCGAATCCTCACCTTAAACTCTTCTCGATTTGGTCCTCTTATCAAAGCGTATTATAACAATAATAGAGCTGAGAAGACCCATCTGATTTCTATTACAGTGCATGTCTAATTGAATTTATACAATAATCAGACTCTAGGTAAAATCTATACATCATCCAAAGTTCTAACATGTCAGGACCCTATCACAGTTTGTTTGACATTCATCAAAATTAAACTTCCTAACAAACTTAATTAGCCGCCTTGATTAAGTCGGCTAGAAAACACGGTTTCTTTTCGTAAGGAGCAAGAAAATCGTGATTAGATGGCTATTGGTTCACCACGAACACCGCCGTCTGTCCGGCTCGAGTTCTAGTTCTGCCGAATCGCATGTTTAACTTTCCTCCCTACACTATATAAAGAACCCCAATAACTGAGAATCAAATCATCGAATTTTCTATTCTTCTTCATTACAAACATTATGCATACACTGTTTTAGAGTCGTGTCGAAGAGATGTCAGAGCATCTAGTAGTTCGTTGGAGCTTGAGTTTTTGAAGTGGCTCTAAACTCGAGACGTAAGGCGTTGTATCGTGGGAGACGATTGTTGCTACCGTAGGCACGTGATCGGAGCAATATTGTCTTAAGAAAATAGTGAATACATTCGCCTCAATCGGTTTGATCTATTTTCTACATCTACTTTAGTTTTTTTTTTAATCGTTTTTTATTCGGATATTACTATAATATCACTATTTTCTGAGTTATGTTTTATTAATAATTAATAATAAAAAAATTAACTTTTATTTTATTTTTGTTCCGTAATTTCTACCGGTAATTACAGAATAAGGTATTGCATTCCACACACGTTAATTTTCCGAACAATATATTGATTGCATAAGTATAAGTATTTTTTCACGAGATTGACCACCATAAAATTAATGTTAAAAGTGACAGAAATAAATTCAAAAAATAAAAAAGAAAAAACAAAACAAAGTGTGGAAAACTAAAGGAAAATTTAGGGGGACTTTAAGGCACCACACTAAATCTACCATTGCTCTTAATGGCACCACAGTATATTTTTAAACCTTGTTGTGGTGCTTCAAGTAGATTTGGTATGATGCCCTTAAAAAGCTCCCAAAAATTATGACTTGAATTAATCTAGTATATACTCCTCCTTCCATTCCGAATTCCAAGTGGTTTTTATATAAACTAAGAAAGTAGATTAAAAAAAAAAAATTGAGGAAAAAAGTAGATAATTAAGTGTCATAAACTTTAGATGAAAATATTAAAGTATCAGTACGTTAAATAATTAAATAGATAGGAGGGGAATAATATAATAAATTGTTTGATATTTAAGAAGAAGAAGAAAAACTTGTAATATATGCTAGAAAATTGTAGTAAAAATACTTATATTTAAGATTGAAAGTAGAATGTACCACGTATATACGGTATACCCATAAGTTGATTTTGACCGATGATCAAGTCCAAATGACAGATGAAAACGTTAAAGTTTTGTCCTAAGCCTTGTTTTTTCTAGGCGGGTTATGGTCCCATAATTAATTACAGGATAATATATTCTAATATTTTTTACCTTGCAAAATGCCAAACGACAAATATAAGTTTCTTTTCTTTTACAATAGAGCCAAAAATGACGTCCGGCCAGTTTTGTTTCAATTTGTCACAAAGTCTACAATTGCGTGACAATTCATTTCAGAACTTTTGGCCCTTTTGAAATGATACTAAAAAAAAGTTCTAAGGATAGAACTTATTATTGGTTTGGAACATTGAAATTGCACGACCTAATGGTTGTCAGTTTTAGTGTTGTTGTTTTTTAATTTCTTTTTATTTTTGACCTCATTGCCGCCGCTGTTGGAGCCACAAAATAATGATAACAGAAACAAATAAAGTAAGAAAATTGCTGTATAAAGATAAATTATTCAAAAAGAAGAAAAATATAGTATGCAAATAATCATAATTGATCTTTCTTTTATATGTTTTTTATATGATTATATATGTTTTTTATATGATTATATATAACAAATAAACGTGTTATTACTAAACAATTGGAAGTCATTCATCTCATGTTTCGTTGATCATATGAAAATGGAAAATAAATTAAAAGCACAGTCAGTCAAAGCATTAAAGAATTTGAAGCTTTAAGCAAAAAAAAAAAAAAAAAAAAAAAAAAAAATCAACTTCACTGACAACACTAGTGAGTAACTTTGGACAAGTCAAACAAGTGAGCAGGAGATCTGAGGATTTTAAAGGGGAAAAAAAAAAGAATAATTTGAAGCTTTGCCAGGCGGACCGGGCTTGAATAAAAGAAATGGCCTGGCCCAATAATATGTTAAGAAGTAGGGGCTTGAATAAAGGAAACGGCCCGGCCTAATAATGTGAGTATAAAAGAATTTGAAGATTTGCCAGGCGGTCCGGGCTTGAATAAAGGAAACGGCCCGGCCCTATAATGTGTTAAGAAGTAGGGGATTGAATAAAGGAAACGACCCGGCCTAATAATTTGTGTTAAGAAATAGAGCTGAAAAGGGGTTTAAAAAAAAAGGCCCAATAATGTGTTAAGAAGAAGAGGCTTGAATAAAGGAAATAGCATGACCTAATAATGTGTGCTAAGAAGTATAGTTGAAAAGGTGTAACAAATAACGCTAGAAGTAGGGGCTTGATCATAAAAGAATTTGAAGTTTAGCCGGGCGGACCGGGCTTGAATAAAAGAAACGGCCCAGCCCAATAATGTGTTAAGAAGTAAGGTCTTGAATAAAGGGGCAGACCGGGCTTGAATAAAGGAAACGGCCTGGCCCAATAATGTGTTAAGAAGTAGGGGTTTGAATAAACAAAACGACCCGGCCTAATATTGTGTGTTAAGAAGTAGAGTTGAAAATGGGTATAAAATAATATAAAAAAAACGCCTAGTCCAATAATGAGTTAAGACGTAGGGCTTGAATAAAGGAAACGGCCCGGCCTAATAATGTGTGTTAAGAAATAGAGTTGAAAAAAGAATAATGTGTTAAGAAGTAGAGGCTTCAATAATCGAAACGGCACGCCTAATAATGTGTCTTAAGAAGTAGAGTTGATCAGCCTAATAATGTGTGTTAAGAAGTAGAGTTGAAAAAGGGTGCCCAATAATGTTATGAAGAAGGGCTTGAATATAGGAAACAGCCCGGCCTAATAATGTGCAGTAAGAAGTAGAGTTGAAAAAGGAATAATGTGTTAAGAAGTAGAAGCTTGAATAAACGAAACGGCATGGCCTAATAATGTGTGTTAAGAGGTAGAGTTGAAAAGGGGGGGGCCTAATAATGAGTGTTAAGAAATTGAGTTGAAAAAGAGTAAAAATTACAATACGTGTTACGAAGTGGAGTTGACCGGCTAATAATGCGTGTTAAGAAATAGTGCTGAAAAGGGTAAAAATAATGTATGAAGGAGAGTTGACCGGTTAATAATGTGTGTTAAGAAGTAAAGTTGAAAAAGGGTAAAAATAAAGATGTGTGTTAAGAAGTATAGTTGACAGGCTAATAATGTGAGTTAAGAAGTAGAGTTGAAAAATGGATAAAAATAACGCCAGAAGAAAATTTGGCCAGCTAATAATGTGTGTTAAAAAATATATTTGAAAAAGGGTTGTGTGTTAAGAAGTAGACTTGACCGGCTAATAATGTGTGTAAAGAAGTAGAGTTGAAAAACGGGGCCTAATAATGTGTGTTAAGAAATAGAGTTGAAAAGAGGTAAAAATAACGCCGTGTGTTAAGAAGTAGAGTTGACCGGCTAATAATGTGTGTTAAAAGGTAGAGTTGAAAAAGGGTAATGTGTGTTAAGAAGTAGAGTTGAAAAATGGTAAAAATAAGAGTAGAGGATAATGTGTTTTAAGAACTAGAGTTGAAAAGGGTAATGTGTGTTAAGAAGTAGAGTTGAAAAATGGTAAAAATAACGATTAGAGGATAATGTGTGTTGAGAAGTAGAGAAGTAGAGTTGATAAAATGTACGGTGTGTTAAGAAGTAGAGTTTTTTTTTTAAACGTTAAGAAGTAGAGTTGACCGGCTAATAATGTGTGTTAAGAAATAGAGTTGAATAGAGTAATGTGTGTTAAGAAGTTGAAAAAATGGTAGAAATAACGAGTGGAGGATAATGTGTGTTAAGAAATATAGTTGGAAAAGGGTAATGTGCGTTAAGAAGTAGAGTTAAAAAAGGGTACAAATAACGAGAAGAGCATAAGATGTGTTAAGAAACAGAGAAGTAGAGTTGCTAATAATGTGTGTTAAGAAGTAGAGTTAAAAAAAGGGTAATGTGAGTTAAGAAGTAAATTTGAAAAAAGGGTAAAATAACGAGTAGAGGATTAATGTGTGTTAAGAAGTAGAGTTGAAAAAGGGTAAAGTGTGTTAAGAATTAGAGTTGGAAAATGGTAAAAGAAGTAGAGTTGCTAATAATGTGTGTTAAGAAGTAGAGTTAAAAAAAGTGTGTTAAGAAGTAGAGTTGGAAAATGGTAAAAATAACGAGTAGAGGATAATGTGTGTTGAGAAGTAGAGTTGATAAAATGTACGGTGTGTTAAGAAGTAGAGTTTTTTTTTTAAACGTTAAGAAGTAGAGTTGACCGGCTAATAATGTGTGTTAAGAAATAGAGTTGAAAAGAGTAATGTGTGTTAAGAAGTTGAAAAATGGTAGAAATAACGAGTGGAGGATAATGTGTGTTAAGAAATATAGTTGAAAATTGGTAATGTGCGTTAAGAAGTAGAGTTAAAAAAAAGGGTACAAATAAAGAGAAGAGCATAAGATGTGTTAAGAAACAGAGAAGTAGAGTTGCTAATAATGTGTGTTAAGAAGTAGAGTTAAAAAAAAGGGTAATGTGAGTTAAGAAGTAAATTTGAAAAAAGGGTAAAATAACGAGTAGAGGATTAATGTGTGTTAAGAAGTAGAGATGAAAAAGGGAAAAGTGTGTTAAGAATTAGAGTTGGAAAATGGTAAAAGAAGTAGAGTTGCTAATAATGTGTGTTAAGAAGTAGAGTTAAAAAAAGTGTGTTAAGAAGTAGAGTTGGAAAATGGTAAAAATAACGAGTAGAGGATAATGTGTGTTGAGAAGTAGAGAAGTAGAGTTGATAAAATGTACGGTGTGTTAAGAAGTAGAGTTTTTTTTTAAACGTTAAGAAGTAGAGTTGACCGGCTAATAATGTGTGTTAAGAAATAGAGTTGAAAAGAGTAATGTGTGTTAAGAAGTTGAAAAAATGGTAGAAATAACGAGTGAAGGATAATGTGTGTTAAGAAATATAGTTGGAAATGGGTAATGTGCGTTAAGAAGTAGAGTTAAAAAAAAAGGGTACAAATAACGAGAAGAGCATAAGATGTGTTAAGAAACAGAGAAGTAGAGTTGCTAATAATGTGTGTTAAGAAGTAGAGTTAAAAAAAAGGGTAATGTGAGTTAAGAAGTAAATTTGAAAAAAGGGTAAAATAACGAATAGATGATTAATGTGTGTTAAGATTTAGAGTTGAAAAAGGGTAAAGTGTGTTAAGAATTAGAGTTGGAAAATGGTAAAAGAAGTAGAGTTGCTAATAATGTGTGTTAAGATGATTAATTTTGTTTTTTTTCATGTTGCTCAACTTATCTTTTACTTAGCATTTTGTTGCCTGTTTGGCGTTTTTGATACATTGTATAGCTTGTTTGGGTGGCCATGTTTGGCATATTAAATAAAAGTGATCGTTTCAATCCAAAAAAAGAAAAAATTGTGTGTTAAGAATTAGAGTTGGAAAATGGTAAAAATAACGCTAGAAGGAGGGCTTGAACCTCCGACCTTGTGGTTAACAGCCACACGCTCTAGCCAACTGAGCTATTCCAGCTGTCTGTAAAGTTGGTGAATTTATTATTTGTACTATATTACTAAAATATTCTTTGTGCTAAATAATAGGATTTTAGGAGGAGCCTTCTCATCCCGGATACCATCATAATACATGACTACTTTGCATGTACTTCAGTGGCTTTTTTGAATTTATGTAATGTGATGTTGTCTCCTACCCTCAATTGGATGGATTTTAATCTTTTCCAACCTATCTATTACAGTGAGGAGAATTTTGACCAAAATATAGTTCTTAAAAAAGGCGTTACATGCGTGTGATATTAGAGTAATAAAATTGCTTATGGAAATCCGGTAAAACTACCTCTAGTTCTTCACTATTTCTTACCATTGTTTTTGCTCGTGTATATTATACGATAAATCGCATTTAACATGGTTTAAATTTCAAAGACACTGGAATTGGATCTTTACCTTCTTTAGGTTCGGCTTAAATATTATGAAACACCCCCCCCCCCCCCACCCCTAAGTGGTCACAATCTAACTTTAATATTGTAATGATTAATAAAACTACTATAGAAATCATCAAATATAATATGATGATTTTGAAAGTAACGGATGGAAAGTCATGTTGACAATGTGTCGTGAAATGTTGTTTCAATAATTTATATTGAAAATACAATGAAAGAAATACAAAGAATTCATAAACACTTGTTGTGTTCAAAGGATTCTCATTTCAGGTCTATATCTCTAAAGTTGTACATTACTACTATAAAAGACATTATTTATAGGATTTAAAGTGTTTCTATAGGGGAAATGGTATATGCACTACACATTTGTGTAGTCCATTTTTCACTATATGTCATAGGGTCATGGATTAAAATGATATTAACTTTATTGTTATGGGTCCCCACAAAATGAATGGTGTTGATTATGTTGTGTAGCATGTTGTGGTAAAAAGAATAGTGGATGTGTCACTCCTCTTTCTACCGCGATAGGATTTTAGCTACGTTAAGGCATTCACATCAGAAGCCCTATATGATGCTATATCTCTAAAATAAAGATAAAAAATAGAAATTTTCTTCAAATACTTCCACAACAGAAGTCTCATCCCTATTTATTTTTAGGGTTAATGAATAATGTATCCCCAATTGTGGAGCACTATCCATATTTTAAAGTTATTTGGTATAAAGATAGAGATAGGGATGCTATTGTGGAATGTTATGAATTGAGATGCTGTAAAATAGATATATGTATTATTTTATATTATTTTAGAGATAAAAAATAGGGTTTCTGATGTGAATACCCTTAAACAACCGTATATTTCATCTTGAACTTGTGTTTTTTTTTTTTTTTTTTTGAGGGAAAAAAAATACTAATTGATTTTGGTTGTTATTAGCTTCCTACATTAACAGAAATAGGTTTAGTCGTACGTCTGATTGTCGGTGGTCTGTTGTATGTTTCATAAAAAGTCTTGCTTCACGATTTAATCGTTAAGTAATAACAAACCAACTTTAGGCTGGTGTTTCTTAACCGTAAATGTTTGTGACACAATAAAACATCCATACCATGTTTTTACATCATTAATTTTTATGTGACACATGTGAATCAATAGGTTATGCATTATAATCTATGAGGAAAATTATCTCTGTGATTTCTCTTGTGAATCAGCTATCACGCAAGAAGATCGTCTGACCACACAATTTCACACACAGGTAAATCGCAGTATTCCACTCGTGAAGCTGTGTGGTCTGAGATCTCGCGTGCGCATTTCCCTATTGAAAGTCCCTCTGATAAACAGCCCGTCCATGATGCAAAATATGTTGCTTATTTTAAAATAAAAAAAAAGAAAAGAAAAAAAGGCCGTATGATACCAGTTGACTGACAAAGCCAAAGAATGTTTGGGTCTTGCCATGTGAGGAAATTCTAAGGTGGGGACTCCTCAGAGGAGACGCATGTAACGATTATATTGACCACATGATGTTGTAGAATGAAACCGCGTGGTTCGGGATGATCTTACATGACTTTCGTCCTACAAAAGAGTCTCTATCATAGAACTTCCCTGCCATGTGAATATCCAAGAAACAGCCTTCAACTTTTTTTTTTTGTTAATTTGACTAATACAGATTCCCTATCATTCCCACTGATAAGCATTACCCTACCCATTACTTCACTTCACTTTTTCAAAGATAATTCTATTCCTATTGGTATGATTGTTCATCCTTCGTAATTTCCATTATAATCGAAACTAATAAAATCTTCACAAAACCAAAGAGAAATAATAGAATAATAGTAACCCAGAACGCAGAACACAAGTACAATTTCTGATGGCATATCAAGAAGCTCTTCCGGCAGTCCCGCCATGGCTAAACAAAGGAGACAATGCTTGGCAGATGATCGCCGCCACCCTCGTCGGACTACAGAGCATGCCGGGCCTCGTAATACTATACGGAAGCATTGTCAAGAAAAAATGGGCAGTAAATTCCGCATTCATGGCTCTTTATGCTTATGCTGCTGTTCTAATCTGTTGGGTTCTTCTTTGCTATCGTCTTGCCTTTGGAGAACAACTTCTACCTTTTTGGGGCAAAGGGGGTCCAGCTTTAGGCCAAAAGTATCTAATTAGACAAGCCAAAGTACCTAAAAGCACTCATTCTTATAAAAACGGACAAGTTGAAACTGCCATGATTGAGCCTCTTTATCCCATGGCTTCTTTGGTTTATTTTCAGTTCAATTTTGCAGCTATTACTACGATTTTAATGGGCGGTTCGGTGCTTGGGAGGATGAATATTAAGGCTTGGATGGCTTTTGTCCCGCTTTGGCTAGTGTTTTGTTACACGGTCGGTGCTTTTAGCCTTTGGGGCGGCGGTTTCCTCTTTCAATGGGGTGTTATTGATTACTCCGGTGGCTATGTCATCCACCTCGCCTCCGGAATATCCGGTTTCACCGCCGCTTACTGGGTATGTGTATAATAATACATAGATACAAGACCCTCTACTTTCACTAACACCACATTACTTGCAGAGAGATCATGCATAATCAACATTTTACGAGTACTAATCATGTTTATGGGGGTCGTGTTTTGTATAGGTTGGGCCAAGATTGAAGAGTGATAGAGAAAGGTTTCCACCAAACAATGTATTGCTAATGCTAGCAGGAGCAGGACTGTTATGGATGGGCTGGTCGGGTTTTAATGGCGGCGCTCAATACGCAGCTAATACTATTGCTTCATTAGCAGTTATAAACACAAATATATGTGCAGCCACGAGTCTTCTTGTATGGACTTCTCTTGATGTTTTCTATTTCGGGAAACCATCTGTTGTTGGTGCTATTCAGGGTATGATGACTGGCCTTGCTTGTATTACACCCGCAGCAGGTAATTATCAATACTCGAGGCTCATATCAATCAATAAATCACATCTAGGTAGAAACACATAATGAAGATATGATTGTTGATGCAGGAGTTGTACAATCTTGGGCAGCAATATTAATGGGAATACTTTCTGGTAGCATTCCATGGTATTCTATGATGATTCTTCACAAAAAGTCTATCTTGCTACAAAAGGTATACTTTACATGACAATGATACATTTACTCACTATATCCACTACATGTATCATTTCACGTTTTCATACCATTGATCATAGTGGGACCCATATCGATCAGTAACTCATATATTAACACGGAATTGTGTAGTTTTGAAGAAAAAGCAAAAAATCTTTCTAGTTATTAATATCACTATATGCTGATATACAGGTGGATGATACATTGGCGGTGTTTTATACGCATGCGGTAGCAGGTCTTTTAGGAGGACTACTAACAGGGCTATTAGCAGAGCCAGCACTATGCAGAATGGTATTGCCAGTGAAAAACTCAAACGGTGCATTTTATGGTGGGAATGGAGGGAAGCAGTTTATGAAGCAACTGGTAGCTGCCCTTTTTGTGATTGGTTGGAACGTTATGTCCACGACGATAATACTATTGGTTATAAGAATATTCATTCCTTTGAGAATGACAGATCATCAACTAATGATAGGGGATGATGCAGTACATGGAGAAGAAGCTTATGCACTATGGGGTGATGGAGAGAAATATGATCCTTTAAGACATGGTACTGAGGATAGGAATGTACAGTCTGTGCGTATTATTAATGACGCTAGAGGAAGTACCATTAATTTATAAGATTATATTATATTTATTTACATATGATATGAATATTAACTTTCATCATCTTTAATAATCGAAAATTGCATACCACAGAAAAATAAGCACACTCGGCACATGATAGATTGACAATCAATTATAGATAGAACAAAAGGATAGGATTATCATATATAAATGCCCGATTGTGTTTGTATAAGGTCAATGTAACTTGAAAACGTCACAATTGAAAGTTGACCCATACTTAGATATAGAGGCAAAAGAAAAGTTGTGCATTTTGAAACTAAGCATAGTGCAAGCAATTCATCAGCAACCTTATAGTCGGTTCTAATGTGTCAAAAGACGAACCTCAGAGAGAGCACTAACTAATCAAACTGTTCCCAATCTTGTGTCACTTTAGTAATAGAAGGCATGGCTGTAGGGGCAGTAATACCTCCAACTCCAGAATCAAATTTCTCCCATTCAGTTGTCACAGATGCTGAATTATTATAGTCGCCGAAAGGGTTGGAATTTCTGGCCTTAAGGGCATCCATTGCATCTACAAAACTTTGGACTCGACGCACCTGAAAAAAAAAACAGTATATTCATGAAAACCGTAAAACATTGCAGCTCTATTTATTGCATCAATATAGGAAATACCAACAACTTGACAACCCCACAAAAGAACGAAAAGATGAAACTCCAAACAACTTATTATAGAGTCTTTGATACAACCAAGATACTATTATGGAATACACATTTCGAAGGAAGAGCTTGCATTATAGAGTATAAATTATGAATATTGCAGGCATTACAATGCAGGGAGATGGAAAGAGACTGAGAATCAAATCAGTATCCAGAAGACAAGTTTCATCCGTACCATAACTAATGAGAACTAATCAAAGATGATTGTGTTAAGAAAAAGCAGACTATAACAACCATGGAACCTATTCATGTTAGGTGAAACAGAATACTGCAGATGGGCGAACACATGTAAAAGACATCCGATAACACATACAGAAAGTGTGCAGATAAAGACCAATGATACGGCACGCTTATAAAACATCAGTGTTGGCATTGAACCTAACTTCTACCAAAAAAATCAAAATTGCCGTTAGTCTAGACCATAACCAAAAGAAACATAATAAAATATAATTGAAAGGGGGGGAGAGGGGGGGGCATGAAAGCAACATATCACGCCTATGCAAAGCCTAGGGAAGGGTCAAGCCAAGAAGCATCAAAAGCAACTGGAACTAAAATTTTCACCAAGTAATTTTATTAGTAAGTACTGGCTGTACTGCCCACAAGCAATAAGAAAATGGATTTGGAAAATGCATGCAATGTGAAATTAAGGACAAACCTCCATCTTTCTTTGTATTTTACCATCTCCCTGAGCCTCAATGCCGTCCAATTTAAGAAGTTGCCTCATTAGCATCTCCGTTAAATAAATTATGTCTTTCTCATCCACCTTTGTTCCACTATGTACAGCTGTTTCTAAGGTAGATACCTACAAGGGCATCCAAAAAAATATACATATATATGTCAATGCCTTCCATAAACCCCAAGAAGGATGAAACAATGACAACACCGAGTAAGAAAGTATAGCAACCTTTTCTGAAAGCTTATCAACTTCAGCTCTGATCCCAGAAACCTCTGCAACACCTCTTGATATCTCAACAGTCGGGTTTGTCTGCTCCGAGCTCAACTCTGTAAGTGTATCTTCCACAAGTACCACCTTAGAACGATCCTTCACACCAGCCATTTGCAATTGCTCAGAATCTTCTTTCTCTTTCCTCTGAATAAAATCTTTTGCATTTGGGGCTTTATAAGGATTTCCTCAGCAAAAGTTCTCTTCAAATCACCTAAAGTCACGAGAATATATTATTCAATATCACATAGAAAGGCTCATCACAAAGCACATTCAGAGATGCAAGCAAGGTATCAAGGACCTTCCCTCAGGCATCAAATACTATTAGTAACTCGAGTGACATGAAAACAACAGCTTGTCTAGGTAGAAAAATATTTTTCAATCAGTTGCAAAAGCCGAGACAACTAATCCACTGGTACAATATATGTCTACAAGGATTTCCAAAAAGAAGTACAATGTCGTCTAAAAACAAATGTATGTAACCGCAAAATAATCAAAAAGACAAAATCCTCCATAAAATTGATCGGTTCATCCACAGAGATGATAGGATATCCAAATAAAATCAATCAATCAATCAAAAACGAAGGAAAACAAATATCTACTAATGATTAGCTAATAATAGCCGCAAAAGGCAGCATTAACGGAAGAGTAAGGCTTGAAGCTAGACAATAGTTATTACCGAAGGTAGAGTCCGGGGATACGGAAACGTTGTGTAGGTTGGAGCCATGGGAGACTACGATATTCAACATGGCGGCGGATTGAGAGTGATCGAAACCTTGTTTAGGATAACTATCATCACAGTTATCATCCAACTTGTTCTGTGCCGCAGGAGTACACTCCCTCGGAGCTTCCTCGCGGCTGCCGTTGCCGATTTCCGGTGCCGGCCGTCCAACAACAGAACCTGCCATCTGTTTAGCCTTCCACTTTGATTTTATCACTTTGTGGTTAAAGGAGACTACTCGTTCCTTATGTTTGGGGATAAATCCTGGCACAAGTATTATTCTCCTTTATGTGACGCTGATGTCTTTGGCATTTGACCCTTTATTATTTATTTAATTTCAATTTTTTAGTGGGGAGCCTACCAATTAATAATTCATTCCTTCGTTTAAACGAGGGTGTAATCGAGTTGAGTCGAGTCGAGTCGATATTCTTAAGGCTTGAGATCGACTTGACTAAAAAAGTTCGAGTTTGAAATTCGGTTTGAGCTCGATCGAAACATAAAAAGACAAGATTGAACTCGACTTGTTAATTACTCGATATAACTCGACTCGGCTAATAAGCCGATTATTCTTTTAGAATCCTTTTAATTTTTAATAAAATATGGCAAGATCGAGCTCGACTCTATTAGTACTCGATTTGAATAATACTTTTTGAATTAAAAATAATAATATTTTATAATAAATATAATTATTTTATTAAGCTCGATTAGCTCGCGAGCTACTCGATTACTATTATTTTAAAACTCGAGATTGACTCGGTTAATTATTCGAGTAGCTCGAACTTGATAAAAACCGAATCGAATCAAACTTTCTTGCGATTCGATTGCGAGTAGCTCAAGAGTAGTCCGACTCACTTACAACCCTAATTTAAACTATAATTAAAATTTGAGTTTTTCGTCTTTTTAGCCGGGCAAGAGAAAGATAACCCATAAGTCTATCCAAATCGAAAACTAGATCAATCCAAATCAAAATAACCTAGACCAATTGTAAACCAGATTATTTTGGTTTAAAATGACATTTATTTTGGATACTTTTATTTTGTCACAACTCAATCCAAACTCAAACCGATTGTCTATTCATACATAAAATGACATTGTTTTGGTTAAGTATGTATATTACTTTTTTTTGTTGTTGCATGCGATATATTAGTGAAATAACTCGTGTGATTATGTTATTGACATTCAAAATTTGTGAAAACTTGTTAGTGTCAAATATACTTCATTTATGAGTATTGGTTAGGCTAAGTTGATTACTGCAAAATGGCTTCTTTTTTTTCATTCATATTATCATCCCAAATAGTGTAAAGGTCGATGTTTCATGTTTAATTGTATTATTCAAGTATCCACCCTTCAAAGTTTATGTATATATCATGAAACATGGATTGAAAATGAGATTGACAAAGATATTCAACAAAAAGTTATGAGTAGGGAGGGGTGCTTGCTTGACGGCGTGTCTAGTGGTTATATGTTAGTGTAATATATTTGTGCTTTTTAGGGATATGTTTGATTGTGATTCGCTAACTATTTCATTTATAAACTATTGTAGTGTCGAAAAAATAACTACATTATATGATTTTTTATTTGCATTTAAAAATGAAATAAGACTTGATAAACCAGCTCCCATCCGGCCTAAACCGAAAACAATTTAAATCAAACCATTGGTTTTCGTGGTGTCTTGGTTGGATTTAGAGTATCGAATTTCGAATCAAACCAACCAGTAATAGACACAAATCAAAACGAACTATCCAACCCGACTCAAGCTCAGGCCTACATATTAATCTTAAAATAAGGTGTAACAAGTGAAATCGAAAGTGCCAGAATAACTTAATAGTTCAACAGTTGTAAATAAGTTATAACAAGTGAAAGATTAAGGGGCTGTTTGGTAAATCTGAAGTCTGAAATCTTATGTCTGAAATCTGAAATCTGAATATATTAAGTAACTGAATAGTTTAAGTGCTGAAATTGATTAGACTGTTTGATAACATTATAAATCTGAAATCATTTTTTATGTTCATAATTATATCAATACACGTATTTATATACTTGCACACATATGCCACAATTTTTTACTTTTCAGGTGCAAATTTAGGCTTTTTTTTTGTTTTATAGTTTTCATTTATAAATCATAACTATAAAATGTATTACACATTTTAATAAATTTGATTAACCTCGAATTAAGGGAATATGGTGAGGAAGGACAGCTTTGGATCTTATTTGGGTCACAAGGACACCCAAATAGTTTGGTGGGTGAAAAGGACAAAATTAAAATAAAACCCAATACTACCCTTTTTTACATTTTTAATCATTTAACCTTCAAAAGATTTTAACTCCGGCATGAATGATTCAACCCTACTAGCGCCGCCACCACCTTCTTCATCGATTCAACCTCCCATCGCCGGCTTCATCAACGACCACCGGTGATTCCCCACGCTCGCGAAATCAATTCAACAAAGAGAAACCCTACCCCTTTAACCACCGTTGTTCTTCTATCCACCCAATTCTCCACATCACCGGCGTTCTCCATTGTTTTCAAGATGCTCGCCGCAAAGCGTGATCTTTTGCCGCAGTATTTTCTTTTCAAAGTGGAATTCCGGTGATTGTTAACGCGATTATCATCCGACCCGAAGCAACCGGGCAATTGTGGCCCATCTGTTTCCATACATTGAATGAGCAGCTAAAATGGTCGTCCTCCGCCGGTGAAAAGGGCGGTGCTCAACGCGTTGGGCTACGGCCGATTACACCATCCCATCTTAACTCGCAAGATTTCCTGAACGACCACCTTAATGTATTTACTAATTTCTTGACCGTTTCTTGGCCCGTGTTTGTCGACTAAACGGGTTACTCGATTGTTACTATTTATTTTACGGGTTCTTACTACATTTTACTCGATTGTTACTATTTATTTTTTGGGATTGTTACTAACTTTACGGGTCATTACTACATTTTTACGGGTTGTTATTAATTTTGTGGTTACTACATTTTACTGAGGTTGATACTTAACTGTTTATTAATTGTTACTACATTTTACGGGGTTGATCTGATTTGTTTAATGAATATTACTACATTTTACGGGTTGATACAACTTTTTTTTTGGGATTGTTACTACACTTTACGGGATTGTTACTAATTTTTTGGGGTTGTTACTAATTTTTTGGGGTTGTTATTATTGATTAACGATTCTACATTTTCTGATGTAACTTAATCTATATTATGGCCTATTACTAATTTTACGGGTTGTTACTACGTTTTACGGGGTTGTTTCTATTTTTTTCGAGGTTGTTACTAATTTTACGGGATGTTACTACATTTTATGGGGTTGTTATAAATTTTACGAGTTGTTACTACCTTTTACGGGGTGATACGACTTATTTATTAAATGTTACTACATTCTACGGGTTGATCTGTTACGTTTTTTTTTAATATTAAACCACAAATGGGAATAAAGGAAAAAAAAAAATAGTAATGGTGTTTTGGTAAATCTACATGTTATTTGTCCTTCTCAACCATATAACTTTAAAACAGTCCTATTTACCCATTTCACATCTTATCTTGTCCTTTAGGCCCACCACCTATTATTTTTTATTTTTTTATTGAGGCACAAGTACATTATTCTTAAGGCATATACTTTACGGGTGGTGGTCTAAAAGCGATGTTTTACATCTTAAATGAAGAATAGTGACAAAAAAATAATATTTGGTTGAGAAGGACAAAAAAGAAGAGATGTACAAAAATACCCTTAATGATAATTAAAGATATTTTTATTTTTTTCAAAGCAAAATCGGGTAAATTAACGAAGCGTTACTACATTTTCCTTGAAATGTTCAAAGTCAAAATATCACTCCGCTGCGTTTCCATTGTTTCTCGGTAGCTTTTATACCCTACTTGGGAAGAGGCACGATAGGGATTTGTGTACCTTAAGATCGTGTGCATTCATGAAAAAATGCCAAACGTTACTACTTTTTCGTGAAATGTTACTACGATTGTTTGGATCACATTCTACATTATGTAGCAATGTTACTACTTCGTTGTTCAAATGTTACTACGTTGTTGTTTACATGTTACTACCTCATAATCCAATAGCAATAAAACAAGATTCCATACCAATAGATCAACGAATTTGAAAGCAGAATTGAAGAACAGAAACAAGATTTTTGTAAGACGTCAATAAGATAGCAACACAGGACTCTACACAGACTCCAAGACATTATTTCATCAACAAAACACCCAAATTAGAAAATAAAAGCATCAGTCAAAAAAAAGAAAATAAAAACAGATCTCAACTTCGGCCACAAAATCCCCTCTTTTGCAAAAGGTTTTGGCTTAATTTCTACCAAATTCGTTGATGTCCTGCTATACACCAAACAGATGCAGCAGCTCTTAGCCTCTAAGCCAAGCGATCGATTCTCCTCTTCCCCTGCTTCTCTTCATCGTCTCTTCTACAGCAACTTCGTTGTCTCCACCACTTCTTCCGTCTCCGATGACGTCTCGATAATCGAAGTAGTGCGACCATGGAGGACAACAAAGGTGCGACTTTTCCGAGTCGGCAGCGATTCGAATAAACAGAGGATGAGATGAAGCAGAGAAACCGATATCCAATTTCAAGATGACCGGATATCGATACTCAAACGAGATGGCCGGATTTCAAGGGATTCATTGAAAACGGTCTTGGAGAAGAAGAGAGAGAAAAAAGGGTTTGGATTTTTGATCGAAACCGCACAAATGAGGATAAAAAAAAGAGTCGGCTAGGTTTTAGTATTAGAATTAGAAGAAAATAGTAATAAAAGGTGATTTTGGATATACATTACTTTTTGTCTTTACAACCAAGTGTGTTATTTTCTTGTCCTTTTTACATAAATAAGATGTAAACCCGTCCTCTACGACCTTTTCCTATATACTTTAAGAGACCTAAATACAAAGTGCATAAAAATATAATGAGAGAAGAATAATAGGATATTCTTCTAGCAAAAAAAAAATTAAAAAAAAATATCTCTATTGGATGAAAGTGTAAACAACATCGACGGTTAATGAGAAAGATAATGGGCGGCGTAAAATTAGGAACGTGCTGGTACTTTTCAGTGATAAGTACCTCAGTAGGCGCTGAAAAGTTATTCCTAATTTACACGTAAATTTAAGTGGCACTTAATTAATTAAGTAGAAGTATAATATATTATCAAACACTTCTTATTTCAACTACCACTTAATTCTTTTAGAATAAGTGATTAATTTATTTAACAAACAGGCCCTAAGAGTTATACCATGAAATAATGTTAAGTCTTAGCAATAATGTCTCTTCCAAGAGAGAATATAATAACGGACTTGATAAATTGAGTTAATCAATTTAGTCCAAACGAGAACAATGAACCTAAGAAGTTACTGAATTTCTTAGGATTTAAGTACATCTATACATGTACATAGCTAGGTCAAAGCTCTAAAAACCAGCACATCTATACATGTACATGGTCGCTGCCATAGCAAAGAAGTGCTTAGTTTTAAAAATCATGATATCAATGGGTGCAAATATGTAATGACAGGATCAACAGTGCCTTTTCATCGTATTGTCGCCGCAACAGCGTCATTTCATCTTATTATAAATTTTCATCTTATTATAACTTACGGGTTATGGCACGTTCCTGACATATTTTTGTAGGAACCCTAAGAACCTTAGCACCGTATGTGCAATCCTGGCCCTTTTTGCATCGGTTTCTCATCCAGGCTGTGCAACCAATCCTTGCCCTACAATCAAACCTTTTATCTAAAAAGTCTGACAGATCAATCCGATTTTCTAATTATTCGAGAGTGACGAAAACATTGCTGTGTAAAGGATTTAATAAAAAAAAAAAGAACTTATAGACACCAAGTCAGCCATGTTTGGAAGAAAAAAAAACAGCAGTGTTGGTGTATAGAAAAGACATAGGGTTGGCCTGGAGATTATAAATCGACTAGTCTGTTTCAAGCAATCAAGTAACTAGGATCACATGGGGCTGTCTATCAAAACCTTAGCTGGGCATTGTTAAGATTACAAATCCAAACGGGTTTACCAAATAGCAAAGAGGTGGCACTTAAAGAAAGAAAGTCCTACCTACAGGCACACCTAAGAGACACATCATCTAGGGCAAGGGTTGATGATAGTGCAAACCATGGCCTAAAATGACACATTGATTAGCAAATGGAATGACAAAGTCTGCACCTAAAATCAAAAAGAAGTATGCAACCTTAAGCATTATTAAGAGGCCTTAACAATGGGGTAATGCAAACAGCAGATAAGGAGAAGCACATCAAAGTATCAAACATGTTTACAGGTACAAGGTAGACTCTAGCCGGGTAAGAATTAGACAAGAGAAATGCAAATCTTAGGCAACACGCACCGAATCACCTGAGCCCCCATACATACATTCACACACCACAAAGTGAGACTAATTTCATAAAACAAGTCCTTTAAAAGAGCATCTAAGGGAGACTAAGCATAGTTAACAAATCAAAATCCTAAGTTATCTTGAACAAACAAGCTTATGACAGAATTTCATCAGCTATTATCATTAAAACAGTTCATATTAAGAACAGAGTCAAAGAGGAGCATGAATCAAATCCACTAAATTCAACAAACAGGTCCCATCAACGGGAAAAGATCCCCAACGGTGCATCATCAACAAGTGCATTAAAACGGTGTCGTTTTGATCTAAAACGACACCGTCTCGATATGATTTAAAAAAAAAAAAAAAAAAAACACACAGTTGAAACGGTGGGACACTGTTTCGCTGCACCTCGACTTGCACAGCTCCATTTGTACCGGCGGGGATCGAGCTCCTCCCATCAACTACCTTAGTCAAAGATAACTTCTTTAAATGCCAACAGGACATCCAGCCAAACTAAGGAAGCGCTGGACAGAGAAACGGATTCAATTATTCACATCCAAAGAACCAAAAAAAAATCCTCAGAACACAGGTTAAAATGCATAAGATAAAGGCAAAAAAAGACAGAGTAATCAAAAATCTGAGAAATATTAAAACATCCCATAAAATAGATCTGAAAAACGCAATGTCAAAACGGTACAATCCAAGTCTGAAATAGTAAAATGTGAAAACAAGCGAAATCCTAAATGGAAGCAGAAGCTAACAAAGACAGCCTTCATCCCAGCTTTTATTTAGATCTCTGTCTCATCTTTCGGCGCTTCCTCTTCAACCTCCTCATTCTCTTCTTCTTCCACTGAAATCAAAATTCAATACGCAATTCAACAAAAAAAATAGTATAACTAACCTAATCACAAAACGAGAAGCTATAACTTGATGCAA
This sequence comes from Gentiana macrophylla, assembly GCA_026214975.1. Taxonomy (NCBI): domain Eukaryota; kingdom Viridiplantae; phylum Streptophyta; class Magnoliopsida; order Gentianales; family Gentianaceae; genus Gentiana; species Gentiana macrophylla. The sequence goes on from CM047810.1 coordinate 23,362,826, forward strand.
ATCATGAATATGAAAGCAGCAGAATCATACCTTGGCCCTCATGTTGACGCCGGCGAGGTTAATTCAGATGCTCTCTGCCGATTTTATGTACGGCTTGAACTCTACTAGGGTAAGATGTATGAGAATTGTAGGGTTTGTAACATACTTATAGCAAGTTCTGCAGTCCACAGCTACGGCCAGGCCCGATGATATGGACCAACTATTTGGGCTTTATACACAAATCCTGTTTTTTTCGTTACTCAGATTTTTAGCTAAATTTTTATTTCAAAAGAAACAGAAAAAAAAAATAAATAAATAAATAAAAAATAAAAATAAAAAAAAAAGAAGCTAAATTTTGGCTAATGGTCATAGGTTGGGAGCAAATTTTGAAATAGGATTATCACCATGTTTACAAGAGACATTTGTCAAAGGGGATCGAAGTATCGGCCAAGTTGTTAATGTTAAGATAAAAAAAAAAAAATTATTTTCAATGCATCAGTGTCTTTCGAGTTTTATTTAAGATTAAAAAAAAAAAAAAATTCAATGCATCATTGTCTTTCGAGTTTTATTTAAGATAAAAAAAAAAAATTTATTTTGCATCAGTGTCTTTCTAAGAAAAAAATTCATTTTCAATGCATGATAAGTATACTCGAGTGCAATGATTGCAATGAGTTAACTCTCCGGTTTGAAATCAATATCTCTCTCCCCTGCTTTATGCAATGCTTTCATCTCTCAGCAATCACCATTCATTTGTAAGAGCAAAGAGTAATAAGGAAATGTAGTCACCATCTATCTAAATAATGTTAGAATGGATATGTTCTACTATCGAAAGCAAAATAACATTAAGAACATAGAGTATTTTTTATATATGTGTTCTCTCACATGTTCTATTTGTCGAGTTGAGAGGGAAAGATTTATCTTCCTTCATCATGAATCACGAGGCTATTTTTCTCGGTCCTCACATTACTTATATATTTTTTATTATTATTTCTTCATTTATTTATAAATAAATAAAAACTACCATTACCATGTCTTTTCAAACAATTTTGTCTATAAAAGTTGTCCATAAATTTCATCTAATACCATACCATACTTCTACCTAGACACTCTTTTCAGCAATGGATAGATGAAACATAGTCAACCATTACGGTTGCTCTAAATCTCTCTTTAAAATTACCAAACATCTCCACTGACCTCAAAGCATGTATACTGAAAATCCTAGAAGGAACTTTGTCAATCCAAAGTTCACTAGATTTCGGTTTTATGAATCTTATGTCTTTCAACCAAGCTTTATTGGGAAAACAGTGTTACTGCATTCTCCAAAAGCATGATTTCATTGCTGCTCGAATTTTTTAATAGGCTCATATAGATAGTAAACCTTCGTAGTCCAAGTATTATTGGCCGTGATCATTAACGAAAGATCCTCTATTCAATGTGCGTTTACAAGCCACACTCTACATCCCTTGACTTTGGTCATTCTTGAGGTATTCGCGATGCACTGATGCTAGCTACAAACTTACGGCTCCCGAGCATCATTCAGGAATCAAATTGTTTTGCTATCAATCGGCTTATAAACCGTGGGGAGGATCCTTTTGAATTGGGGTTCCTTTAGCTCACAAGGCATCACTTTCATACCAAGCCAGACTATCTTTTAGACTTGAGATAGAACAACAACCTCGCCTACTAACTTACAAGTTTTATTTCCTCAACAAACAAACAAAAAAAAACTTACAAGTTTAACCTGGCTAACTTATGTATTTGCTATTGGAATTCTTCTCCCCTTAGGGCAACTCCAATGGATGGGGTCAAAACCTTTTTGACTTCTATCTGAAAAATCTCAAAGATCTCCAATAGAAAGAATTGATAGGTATCAAAATTAGTGACAGATCGAGGATGTACCAAATATAGACTCTAAATTTTTAGCATCACGTAAAGTGATAACACGCGCACTGGAAATTGGAAGTAGGCAATTTTTTTTTTTTTTTGCTTTTTCCTCCTGCAATGTGTTGTCACATCAATGCTTCAGTAATGTCCCTTTGCAATTAATTGTTTTTTATACCCAACGGTTACATTTCATATTAATTAAAAAAAATTGAAACAAGTATACCAACTACTGTATACCAACCAACGGCTATTTTTTTTTAATTTATATATATCACACACAATGCATTTTAATTATCACATTAATTTTATCAAAAATTTTAATTTTCTCTCTTAAAAATGGCACCGAAATCACGATCCGATGGTTGGAAAATTGAAGAAGACGAGGCTCTTTGTCGAGCTAGATTGATTTATGGAGGCGATCCCGGACCGGGATTAACCAAAGAGAGTCAACAATGTGGGAAAAAATTGTACAGCATTTTGAAGCCAATCGGCCGCCGAAATATTCCAAGAGATCAAAAAAGTTGTTCCGCACGTTGGAAAAAAATCAACAAAGAGTGCATGTTATATAGCGTGGCGGTTATCAAAGCTCAAAAAAATCGAACAAGTGGTCAAAACTACACCGATGAGGTAATTATTATGCTCATTTACGCAAGTTATCAAATTTTTTCGTTGTTAAACTATAAATGTAGTTAAACTAGATAGTTGAATTAAATAAATAAAATCGTTTGATTCGTTTCATATGCTCTTAGCGGATTCCTATTACCTAGCGGCCACCAATAAACCTTTTAAGCTTCCCCATTGTTGGGCTTTGTTGAAAGACCAGCCAAAATATCAAAATGCTCCGTGTGATAGTTCGGTGAATCTTGATGATGATGACACACCTAGGTCTTTAGGTGGTACTAGTTCATCAACCATGCCTATTGGAACGAAAAATAAAAAGGCGGCAAAAAAAAGGAATTGGAGTGTTCAAAACGATCGGACGAGTTTTTGACCTATGTAAAAGAAAGAGATGCTCAAAGAAAAATCGAGCGGGCTATGGAATGGCAAAGTTACGAAGATATGCAAACAATGCAAGTGGATACAAGCATCTTCACCCCAAATAAGAAAAAATATTGGGAAAAGAAACAAAAAGCTATAATTGATCGTGAGATGCCGATGTATGTCCAAGTCCAACTCCGTCACCACTCATGAATGCAAGAACGGCTAGGGATCTCTTTCCGCCACCTACCGAGACTCAATGGATTTCTGACGGGGAAAATGATGATTAGCATGTTGAAGGGATTTGATTTTCATATTTAGTTGTGTGTTTCGTTTTAATTTAAGTTGTGTGCGTTGTTTAAATTTTTATTGTGTGTTTCGTTTAAGTTTTAGTTGAGTGCATTGTTTTAATTTTACTTGTGTGTTTCGCCTTAATTTTAAATGTGTTGTATGAAATTTTAAAGATGTACTTTAAATGTGTTGTATTTAATTCAATTTCATTTTAATTTTAAATGTGATTTTAAATATTGTTCCATTGGTGTACCGGGATTAGATATGGTCTTCACAAAAGTGGACCATTCAGGGTATATACCATCAACTAAACAATAGCAATTACCATAATGTCTTCCGTTAACTTCATAGTCAACTTGATGGTTTACACCCATACATACATCATCAAACAAAGGGGACTTGGCAAGGACATTGAGATCATTCAAAGATCCCGGAAGTCCAAAGAATGCATGCCAAATCCACGTATCATATGATGCCACTGCCTCTAGAATGATTGTCGCACGTCCTTTATATCCTGTGAATTGCCCTTCCCAGCCTTTTGGACATGCATTCCACCGCCAATGCATACAATCGAGGCTACCTAACATCCCTAGGAACCCTCTTTCTTCAGCTTTGGCCAACAACCGATGCAAGTCTGCAGAATTCGGACGACGTAAATATTCATTCCCATACACATGAAATATGTCGAGTGAACATTTTCAAAATCTCTATGCTTGTTGATTCGGCTATGCCCCAAGTGTCGTCAAACAGATCCGCAACCGTGCCATATGCTAGTTGCCTTATGGCACATGTGACCTTTTGCATTGTTGTAAAGCCGGGTCGACCGGTGGCATCACTCCTCTGAACAAAATAGTTATTGTGGATGGAAACATCGCGCATGATCTTCTCACAAAGATGTCTATGCATTCTAAATCGAGAACGAAACAAATCCGGTGTGTACACACTTGGATTTGCAAAATATTGCTGGTGTAATAAATTGTTTGCAGCCTCTCTATGACGACGTATGTATTTGCGTCCCGGAATGTAACCAATTTATTGAGATGATCCTCCCCCACGAACATCTTCTTCTTGGGCAGTGAGCAGGGCCATAATTTCTTCATCTTCGTTACGAGTTTCTTCATCCTCACGATTGTATTTATCCAACAACATTTTCCCTTTATCCATTGATAAAACAAGTGGAAAATCTTGTAAAAATAGTTTGGAGGATAGAAATTATATGTTTGATTACAATTGAAGATGAAGTGTAGAAAAATAATGTTAGTAATTCGTATATATAGAATAATTGCAATTGAAATCGAAAATATTATCCGTAATGCAACAATCCAATCAGAGTGTTACACTTGGCAGATCGAAAATATTATCCGTAATTCAACTAGCCAATCAGAGTGTTACACTTGGCAGATCGAAAATCTTAAATGGTATATTAGATTTATTTTATATATTTTTTCATACGATATTATATAAAAGTTTTTTAAAAAATTAGTGTATAAAAAATATTAACAAACACAATAATGATATATACTTAAAACATTAACAAACTAATTAAAATACAAGAAAAATAATTTTGATACATGAATTTGATACCTATTGTTGGAGATGTTATTTATAGGTATCAAAATTTGATTTTGATACCTATTGTTGGAGATAAAAATTTGATACCCATATGAATAGTGTCAATAGGTATCAAAAATTGATTTTGATACCTATGGGTTTGACCCCATCCATTAGAGTTGCCCTTAATGATACACTTTCTACCGTTGGTATCTATATATTCGTTTCATCTAAATTAATGAACTAAGTGCATTGATGTCATGGAAGAAAAATAAAATGTGTGTAGTAAATACACAAATTGTGACAATATACTTTGAGCCTCTCCTTTTACCTTCTTTTACATGATGATCCTTCGCCATCTATTTATCTCAAGAATTAAAAAAGTCCAAGTTCAGATACATTTAAATAACAACTAATCTTGAATTAAAAAGTGTCTAAATTCATTCAATAAATTTATGTATGAATTTTGGCAACTGCCTCAGTTAATTCGGTACGGAGGGAGTATATACTTTTATCGTGTTTCAGAAACTAACATAACAACCAAATTTGTATGGAGTATGTCATTTGATATCGTCTGTTTATGACCACTGTTTATTATAGAATTTGTCAACAAATAGAGACTCCATCTTTTTTTCTTTTTTTTTTGTTGAAACGATCAGCTTTATTCATTCAACGAAGATGTCAAGCATTTACAAGCGTTCAAACAGTCACGAGACTAATAACATAGAATTATTGTTCTTTAAATTTCTGCCTAATCTAATATTTCGAGTTTTCTATCCATCATTTGAGCAACAAAGACATGCGGCGGAGGGCAACAACAATTCTTTTCAAAAATGCGTTTATTGCGCCATAACCAAATACCATAGATGAGCTCCCTCCAGATGTAGCTGCATTTCGGTGAAGCTACTACAGCACGAACATAATGTAACGACAAAGCAACCCATTCTTTGGTAGTCTCGGCAGCGAAGAAAGCATTCTTGCTTGCAGGATCAAGAAATTTCTCCCAAATTGCTTTGGGCCAGTAGCAATCGCGGAGTGCATGAATGGAGGTCTCTTCTGCTACGCCGCAAAAACCACATATATCGGAGTCCACAGTTTGGCAAATGATATAATCAGATAATGTGTGAAAGTCATGACACACAAAGATCCAAACGAAGTGATTGCCTCGATTTGGGCCTTTAAGCTCCCAAATCGCTTTCCAAATGGGATCTAGGCTCTGTTGAACTCTCGCATATATTTGAGAACGGTAACCCGAGTTAACCGTGTATTGTCCCTTTGAATCATCTCGCCATACGAGAACACCATCTATTATCTCAGCTCCACCATCAATAATCGTGATCCCACTTTTAATACTCCTCCATACTACTGAGCTACCTTGTTTTAACGGTTGATGTATGATAGAGACTCCATCTTTTAAATAATTTTCCCTTAAAAAAAAAAAAGGCTCCGACCCGTCATTTCGACTTCGGAACGTAGCTGCCACCATTGAGAAGAAAAAGCAAAAGGGTAAAAAAATTAATTCGAAGGCGCTGTGAATTCATCGGAGCTTAGTCAGAATCCCATGTTGTCGTCTCATGAAGGTAATGCCGTTTGCTTCAGTTCCAGTATGGGTTCAAATTTCCAAATTAACAAGAAACTGTCACATAATCACAGATGTTTTTAATTTTATTCGTTAACGTTTTCGCACGATACAGGCAAACACGAAGCAGTAGATGAAATGGAGGAAGAGAAGAAAGCTATAATGGTGGTACTGGTGGGTCCTCCTGGTAGCGGAAAGTCCACCTTCTGCGAGCGCGTCATGCGGGCCTCCACCCGACCGTGGGTTCGAATTTGTCAGGTTGATTGCGCTTGCTCTTTCTAGCACTGGTAGGCAGGTGGTTAATTAACTATGGATATGCTTGTCTCATGTTTTGAAGTAACACCTAGGTGGGCATTTTAACTGTATATTGTACTTCACATAATCGAATTCTCTGTTGTCGAAAAGGGTGGACTACGTTGCTTTCAACCATTGAATAAAAGAACTTTTCTTCTTATGTTCTTTGTATTATTGTATTAGCTCTCAGCCTCAGAGTAGAAATCGACATGTTTTAAGGTCTTGATTGATGGATAATTTGGTTCAAACACACAGCTATTCCCCCACTGTGCAGTGTTTTTGACATATACTCACCATCCTGTAAATAGGTTTCTTAATTAGGTAATATTATGGAATGCTTCACAGGATACCATCGGGAATGGGAAGGCTGGGACTAAGAATCAGTGCTTAACCAGTGCTGCTACAGCATTGAAACAGGGCATGAGTGTGTTTATTGATAGATGCAACATCGATAGGGAACAGCGTGCAGATTTTCTCATGCTTGGTGGCCCACAAGTGGAAAAGCATGCAGTGGTGTTGGATCTTCCAGCTAAGCTTTGTATATCTCGCTCCGTCTCGCGAACAGGACACGAGGGGAACCTGCAAGGAGGGAAAGCTGCTGCAGTTGTAAATCGGGTGCTTCAGAAGAAAGAATTGCCCAAACTAAATGAAGGCTACTCACGGATCATGTTCTGTCAAAATGAAAAAGATGTTGAAGATGCAATCAATACGTATAGTGCACTTGGACCTTTAGCTTCCCTTCCTTCAGGCTGTTTTGGTCAGAAGAATCCTAAAGCCCAAATTCAGCTTGGTATTATGAAATTCCTTAAAAAAGTAGATTCTCCTAGTATTGAAGGACCAGAGAAAAGCCACAAAATTTTGAGGGAATCCCCAAAGGAAGATGACGTGTGCCCTGCAGAAGCAAGTGACTGTCCTGCTCCTCTTGATAGTATGAGCATGGATGTGGATGTGAAGGGCTGCGAGGATTTGCTAATGGGTTCTTCTAGCGATACATCTTCCTCGAATAGCATTCCAACTTTAGCTTTCCGTCTATTTCACGGCAGATTTCCACTTCAACCTTGAAAAGGCATCGATATAATTTTGGAAAAAGTTGAGGAATTTGTGAAGAAGGAAAAAGATGGTAGGCTTGTTTTGGTAGATTTGTCTCAAGGTTCAAAAATATTGTCACTTGTCCGCACTAAAGCAGCACAAAAGAACATCGACTCAAGGAAATTCTTCACATTTGTTGGAGATATCACTCAGCTCAAGTCTAAAGGAGGCTTGCTCTGCAATGTAATTGCTAATGCTGCTAACTGGTAATTTAGCCCGATTTTCATCTCAATACATATGATTATCAGTGATGACAAGTTTTTGTCTTTGCCATGGTTAAGTATTTATCCCAATTATCTTCTTTGAGGTGTCTCTTGTTCTTTATGTATGTGACATTAAGTATGAATTAACTTAAATTGTTCTTGCTTTGAAATTAAGCCTTTTTGGTATTGAATGATTTAGTCATTTATCTGTGGCCGTAGTTAAAGCTGAAGCTCCTTGACTAGTTGAAGATGCTCTCTTTTCTCTTTTTCTTGTTTTATTTATTTATTTTTTGTTACTTAAAGATGATTTCTTGCTGGAATTACTTTCAATCGACCTTTCCCTGCACCTGACTAGTAATAACCTTATATGGATGGTTCACGTTAGATAGTCACGTCCTTCACCTTATGTAAAATTTAAGATAAGAGAGTATTTAGAACTTAGAGAATTGAGTAATTATATTCCTCCAACTTATCGGGTAAGATAAGTATTCTACAAGTATTCATAAAGAACCCCTAACGGCTAGTAATACAAGTTGCAAGTAGTGTAACGGCTATGAACAGTAATTCCTGCTAGAATTAGCTTAGGATTAAACCTCTCTAAGAAGCAGAATTAGCAGAACAAAAACAAGATTAAAACAGGTAATGAGAGTAAGAAACAAGCACTTTTCTCAACACCTTATCTGTGTCTGTATTCCTTTTACATGTGCATGAACACAAGCCTCTATAAAGTATCGGTACCAGCTATTATTTGGGATAGATAGTTAGGAGCGTAACCATGTCAAGGATGTCTACCATATCCATTCCGAGAAAGCAAGAGAACCATCAAAATTAATCACCGACTTTTCGAATGAATATGCTTCTTGTGTGTTCTGCAAAATGCAAATGGAACGTTTACTTAGTAATTTAGGTGTTGGTACATCCAACTCCTGTAGGATTGCACAAGCAATGAACACTCAGAATTGTGAATTACAAAAGCCTTGGTTTTGGCTCTATCTGATGTAACCGTGCAGGCGACTTAAGCCTGGTGGTGGAGGAGTGAATGCCGCTGTTTTTAAAGCTGCGGGTCCTGTACTCGAGACAGCTACGAAGGAAAAGGCTATAACTCTTTCACCTGGAAAAGCTGTGGTTGTCCCTCTTCCTTCAACATCACCTTTGTTTAGTAATGAAGGGGTAACTCATGTCATACATGTTCTTGGACCAAATATGAATCCAAACAGACCAAACTGTCTCAACAATGACTATATTAAAGGCTGTGAAATTTTGCGTGAAGCATATTCATCACTTTTTGAATGTTTTGCATCCATTATAGATTCTCATAGCGAGCTGTCCAAAGGTACGAATGAAATTTCATTGAACTCTCAAGATCAGAAGAACAAGAGGGAGGCTCCTTCTGGAAGCAATAGAGAGCAAAAGTCCAAGGGCAGCCAAATTGAACTTAGACATGGCACTAGTCATCCTGGAAACGGAAACAACTCCTTAGACAGTAGAGAGAGTGGAGGCAGGACCAAGGCTTGGGGCTCATGGGCTCAAGCTCTTTACCAAATCGCCATGCACCCTGAGAAGCATTCAAGTGAAATTTTAGAGATGTCAAACGATGTTGTGGTCATCAATGATGTTTATCCAAAGGTTGATAATGCTTGATCGAACCAAACTTGCACGTTTTGATTTTCTAGTATACTGGGAATTACGGAGTAATACAATTTTGTCCAACCATTTCTTGTTTCATACATGATTTTCTGTCTAGAACTTAACTGTGATCAGGGAATTTTCAATTGTCTTACAGGCACAAAAGCATTTGTTGGTATTATCACGAGTTGAAGGTCTAGATCGTCTGGCAGACGTATGTGAAGACCATCTTGAAGTTCTAAAGACAATGCATGCTGCTGGATTGAAGTGGGCAGAAAAGTTCATCTGTGAAAACGGGTCATTAGCTTTCCGTCTTGGATACCACTCGGTATGATGTTACCACGATTCTAGCTCCCGGGGTGACTCTGCTTAAATAGTTTGCTTTCTTTTTCTGTATTTTAATATTATCTGTTTATTTTACTAGTGCTTAAGAAGAGGGACATTTTCGGTGTTGCAGGACCCTTCAATGCGACAATTGCACCTACATGTTATCAGCCAAGATTTCGATTCTAAGCACTTGAAGAACAAGAAGCATTGGAACTCATTTAACACCCCATTTTTCAGAGATTCAGTTGATGTAATAGAGGAAGTAAGCAAAAAAGGGAAAGCCACAATAAATGACGACGATAGCTTCTATAACATGGAGTTGCGGTGCAATCGTTGTCGGAGTGCACATCCGAACATCCCCCGCTTGAAGAAACATATTAGCTCTTGTAAAGCACCGTTTCCTGCTAATCTACTCGAAAATGGTCGTTTAATTTTTGCTCAAGTTAAAGATATTTCTGCCTGAAAACTTTAAGAAGGGCATAAAGGTTTTAGTTCAGGGAATGATAGTTTCGAAAATGAGAGGCGCATCGATCTCATTCGTCATGCGGTCCTCAATGTTTTCTGCTTTTGTTTGTGTGTGTGTGTTTTTTTTTTTTTTTCTTTTCTTTCTTATCGGTCGGGCTATTTTGGTTGTAAATTCGGTGTATTATTTTCTTTGCAGTCTCACTTTTGGTGTGGTTCTTTGGTAGAGTCTTAAGATAATGGTTGTGTCGAGCGTAATGAAAGTGTTACAACCGCCGCTATGATAGTATCATTTTTCTATTTTACTATATTAAGCTCTGTATTATGGCACTTATATTTTACTGCAATGGAATACATCTTTTTTCTACCATTTTATATACAATAACATTTGTTGGGTTAATTGTTTCTAAATAGGATAAAATTGCATGTATAAACCTTGGTAGCGTATTGAACCCGTGACTTTTTTGTGTCATGATCACAGCTGCCTCGTCGGTAAATCTGTACTATATCCTTTTTGGTGCAATATAAATAAATAATCCAGCTGGAGTTCAAATCACTAATGTGATGTCTGTTTCTAATTTGATATGTTTTTATGTTTATTGCTTTTGTTGGTGACTCCAGCAACGGAACCACCTATCTACTGTACCAAATAAAATAAAATAACGTGAAGAAGACAGAACCGTGACACGCACTTGGTTAAAATACACACTCGAGAAATGACTGAATAACCGACGCAGAAAAATATATATAAATCCTATTAAATTATACCTCTATGTTGTCATGTGCATGTATATTACATCAAGATCCTATTACCTCTATGTTGTCATGTGCATGTAAATTACATCAAGATCCCCAAGAAAGTCGAAATAACTGGCTACCTTTAACAAGAATAATTAATTCGCTTGTGGGAATAACCTCTAACCTAAGTTGCAGCCTGCATTACGCACTCCACGCCCGCTAATTGGGTTATGCATGTTCGGGACAGGAGAGTGGGACCATCGGGGGTAGGGTTTACCCTTTTTTTTTTCTTTCTTAAAATGGTTAATCGGAGGGCCTCCACTCTCTATGTGACTCTGTCTCACAAGATGAGTGAACGTTAATCGAGATAAGCGCAATTAGCCAGTCGTGAACTGCTTATTTTTTATATTAAAAACCCGAAAGAAATCATCTTTACGAGATTCGAATATTCATACTCCAGCTTAAAAGTCTATCCATACTACTCCAGCTTAAAGTCCATATCATGGAGAGTCGTGTAGGTATTAAGAAATACCAAGAATAGATTTATCATCAATTTTTAGTTACTCGTTCTTTTCACATTTAGCAAGGGTATATTGTAAATAGAGTACTAATTACTCCATCATACGATATTTCAATCAAGAAAATACAGCACTTTTTTTTTTTTTTGGGTTGTAAAGCGAATAATGATGAATAAAAACATTGAGAGTGTTGTATTTGAATTTGGCAAACTCAATTTATACCACCAAACCAACCCCGTACACAGCAGAATTGTCATTTCCTACCACAAAAGTACAAATATCTAAAGTTGATACCCAATACAAGAAAGAAACTCCAAAAAAAAAAAAAAACCGACAAAATTACAAATTACATTACCCAAACGAAAAATCCAACATTAGCAGCTACTACCAGCTTCCAACACATTAATTCGTTTCCCCTTTTGAACCCATCAGGCATCATCTTCTTCTTACTGGGGATTTGGTGGGCGGCCATTAGCAGCAGCTACCCTAGACCCCCATTCAAGCAGCTCTTTACTTGTGTCATCCTTGTGTACAATTACCTCTATAAAGCATAATGATTCCTTCTCAGTAGTTGTCGCTGTCTTTATAGCTTCAACCAGCTCATCCTCATAGAACACCTATAATAAGATTCACGATTCAATCAATATAAACTTCTTGTCTAATAAAAAAAAAAAAAGGATTGCAAAGGTAAATTGTCAAAAACTTATGATATCTTTATAATCAGAGGATTTAGATATAGTAATCTCACCTTAGTGGTCCAGCATTTGCCTTCTCCATTGTTGATAGCATCCACCAACCCTGTATAATTCCAGTTCTTGATAATATTGTAAGGCCCATCATGGATCTCAACCTCAATTGTGTACCCACCATTGTTAATCAAGAAGATAATAGTCTTCTGCTCACATCTTATCATTGTTGACACATCTTGTGCAGTCACCTACATGTGTTAGACAATACCCCTTTTAATATTACAGTCATAAAAACAATAATTCATTAAGCTCAACATTGATTGAAAAGCCTAGTATTTACTTGGAAGCTGCCATCACCAATGCAAGCAATCACGCGCTTTTCTGGTACAGCCTGGGCATACCCGAGTGTAGCACCCACAGACCAACCAATGGATCCATATTGCATTTGGAATTCATAACTAGGAACAGGCATGATAGAAAAAGATAAGTGATCAAGTTCAATATAGTTGCTATGCTAACAGGAATCGAAGGAGTTAAATGATATCTTATACTAACCCGCAACCCTGAGGCAATTTCAACTTCTGGCAATTAAACCATGAGTCCCCTGTCTCTGCAATCACCGCGGTTTCACTTGATAGCATCTTTTGAATATGAGTAAACATAACATTGACCCTCAATGGTTCCTTGGGTTCACATTTCAAGGGATGTCCATCAGGAACAAAAATCCTGTGATAGTTCTCATAGGCTGTTTTGTTATGCTTGATCCTTTTAGCTAGCTCCGTCAAGAAATCTTTCATTAGAATACACCCAAATGAAGGACCAATTCCAATGGTCACACGGTCAGGATGCAAGACAATGGCCTTCTCTTTCTTGATTAAGAGAGAGTACCCAGTTGAGCTATAGTCATTGAAAATAGGACCAGCAAACAAGTAAGCATCAGCTGATTCAACAATTTCTGCACAAAAAGGTGTGCTCACAGCACCCCAGTAAGTTCCGATGAAATGCGGATGGTGTTCAGGAACAAGCCCTTTTGCAGAAGGCATCACAGCAACAGCAAAACCAGAAGCATCTGCCAATTCAACAAAAGCATCACTTGCCTTTGCAACTCGCAGTTTCGGTCCCCCAACCATCACCGGCTTCACAGCCTTATTCAAGAACTCGGCGGCTGCTGCTACAGCAACTTCTAGACCCATTTCATTACTTACCCTGCAAACAAACAAAGCCACCAGAAATCAAGATCTGCAGAAAAATTCAATGCAGAAACTATCCAAGTTGAGATTATAGGAACAGATATCATGATCCCATCTTATCAGTAGCATTCTACACCAATCATCCCAAAAACCTTAACAAAAATTAATTTAAACTCCAAGATCCTAGAGGAAAGCTCAAATCTACAAGCCTCAGAGACTTAACCAAGAATCAAATCCCTGTTTTTACTCATAAAAGTTGTAGACAGAGATTAAATTCAGTTTAGTAACATTAATAGAGGTTTATAGGCCAAACTTTCAATTCTTTTGTATTCGGCTTCCTTTCGATTACATGGACAGAAAGCCTTAAACTACGGCGACAGAGCTTGCAGTATCATAACTTCAATATTTCAAAAAGAAAGGAACAATAGTAGTAATAGATCGCCAATAGAGAAGGAATACTTACTTAGGGGCAAGTGAGAAGGGAACAGGCTCCTGGCAAAACGTAGGATGTGGAATTGCAGGCAAATTACAGCTTATATTGATGTATACCGGCTTACTCTCCTTCAGTGCCGTAGATATTGCAGCATCTATCGACTCGTGTGCATCCTCCAAGTTATTCACTACAGCCTGATCAAATCAAACACCACAACCACAATTCAAAACACATACCAAAAATTCCTTACAAAAAAGTACAGAAATACTCCAGTCATCGACGAACCTGATAGCATGTGACAGTTTGAAAGCAACGGAACTCCTGGCTAAAATCAGGAAGTCCAATAGTATGATGCAAGATCCGGTTAGTTCCATAATCATTAGAATTCGGACCACCAACAATACAAATCACCGGCAAATTCTCACTGTAAGCACCGGCGATCGCATTAAGCACACTCAATCCACCAACAGTAAACGTGACAACGCAAGCACCGACACCACGAGCCCTAGCAAACCCATCGGCAGCATATCCAGCATTAAGTTCATTGCAGCAGCCAACAAGATTAAGACCAGGCTCCGCTATGAGATGATCGAGAAGCGTGAGGTTAAAGTCGCCGGCAACAGAGAAAACATCAGTAACACCGACCTGAACTAAACGGCGAGCAAGGTGGCGGCCGAGAGTACACTCAGGTGACTTGAAGGGAATAGCAGGGTGGTGAACAGTGACGGCACTACCGTTGGTAGGAGGAGCGTTTGCCAGGTCAGAAGAACCGGGCTTACACGTGTCAATTGATCCAAGCATTGTTCCAGGTAGATTTTTGTTGATGAAATGGAGTGAGTTTTGTTGAATGAAGCAGAGATGATGAGAGTGAAAGACTAAGTAGTAAAGTAGAGAAAAAGAGGTGGGATATTTATTGGAGTTTCTTGAGGAAACAATGGGTTTGTTTACGGTGACCGGTTTTGGGGGCCGTGGCGGGAAATGGTTTTTGTTCTACAAGGTTCCGTTATTATTATTATTATTATTATTATTAGCAAAATACACATATGTTGCACGTGGTGTTTTATTACACATTTATTTTCAATAGGTAATTAGTTCGGTATTGAGCGATGCACTTTTGCCTTCATGCATTTGAACAGCATAAGCTAATAATCACTATTATCAAATATGATAAAAAATTTATTGAATGACAGGTTTTTCGGGGCGCTCTAATAACTCGCTAGAGAATTCGTTCGTTGTATAGTATGATACACATAAATATATAATGAAGCAAAAACATCAAATGTATTAATTGTGCATCGAAGGTAAACAACTATTTAACTTTCATAAACGGTTTAGTCTTTTTCTTGTTTAATTTTTGCTAACCTAATTTTTTTTCTCAGGTTGCCAATGATCTCATCATCTTCAATGTAGATTGGATATTTGCCTTCGTTTTTCATGATCGTACTTTCACTGTTGTTATTGCATGTATTCACTTTGGCCTTCTTTTTCTTCTTCTTAGTTTCAGTTGTTCTTCCAATGTCATCGTGATGATCGTCAACATAAATTGGAGTCGTGTCTTTGTGTTTCGTGATTGTATGTTGACTATAGCATGCAGTCACTTGACTCTTTTTGTTTTTCTTCTTTGTCTTTACTGTAGACACGTCGATATCTTTTACATCCTCCTCTAACAGTTTCTTGTTGGTATTTTTTTGCATTCGCATTCGTTGATGTTGATTTTTGGATTATGGATTTTTGCATTGCCTCTGCTATCAACTTGGGCAAACCATTGATATCTTCTATTCTCCCGTTGAATCTGAAGAAGAATTTGTATTCTTCTTGACCGGGGTCGTTCAATTTATTATAATATTCCGAGCTACCATTTTCCTGTGTATATATATCCATCACAAACATAAATAAGTAATCTATATTTAGAGTTCTAATATATATATTTGGTTTTGTTACCTTGCAATTAATATATTTCGCTACGTCACATCCAATATATGTATCCGCTGCCTCTCCGAATAATGTGATATCAGCAGTTTGTCCTTTAGATTCAACCGTTAAATTCAGTCGATACCTGGTATGTAGAAGGAAATTATTGTTAAACTATTATTAATTGTATGTTTTAAATGGTTAAGCATAGTAATTTAGATTACCTTGGTGCTTCTTTTGCATCGTTCTTGTTACATTTCGAACATACCCACCCACATGGTCCTCTTTGAACTGCTTTGGTGCATTGCATGCATGAACTGTATCGTAGATTACCCAAATTCTTCACACGTGACACTGTTGCTGAGAAACAATAATACGCACCTTGCAAAATAAAAGTATAAGAAATGTGTTTTTTAAAAAATATTTTTGTGTCTGTGCTATTATTTGTTATTTGCTTACCTTTTTAAGTGTGTCTTGACTGATTATAAGGTAAGTTGGTATAAGAAAATATTAAAAGGTAAGAAGGTCAAAAAATTTACCTTGATAAAAGGTATGGACTGTACGGAACCACCCAACGGTTATCCAGTAATGCATTGCGTACAAGGAACTGTAATCCTGTTTTTCTTCTCATATATATTGGGTATCCGTCTTTCCCTTGAATTGTAGAATTGCAAAAGTCGCGGGGATAGTGGTACTTACACTCTTCATTGACCATACATGGATTATTCATATTTTGTACCCCGCATGGTTCATGCATCATATGTTTCAAGACTAACTCATGTAATTCAGGATATTTTTCCTTGTTTGGGATTTCCGCACATACAAACCTATCAAATTGATCAGGTGTCAAAAGTTTTGAGTTGGATTTCAATATAATGAGCATGTGTTCATGAGGTAATCCTCTCTTTTGAAATTCAATCACTTCCACATGAGCTGCTACATCTCCAAGGATTTTCTTCTTATACAATTGATCCCTCAAATCTTGTAATTTTGCATGAAATACTTTGGAAGTTAGATCTGGCCTATCTTGAGGTGTTTGACCTTCGAATAGATTTTCCTCAATTTCTGTCCATTCTGGATTGCATGTCATGGTAATAAAAAGATCTAGTTTGCCAAACTTTTGGGCTAAAGCCATGGCATCTAGATATCTACGACGCATGTCTCTGGGGCCTCCAATAAATGATGCCGGCAACACTACTCTTTCCCTTCCGCGCATCCTCTTTTTTCTCTAGCTTTAACACTATCAACTATAACTTGGTAAAGATCAGCCCTCACCTTATCTTGCTGTGTACGAAAGAAGTCTAGCCATGACGTTTCCAGTTTTATATACATGTCCACTGCAAATTGATGGAATAAACGTCCAGCAAATAACATTGACGATTGTCTTGCATGTCTTATTTGCATCTTGTAGCAGTAATATTCTCTACAAGAGACATTTTTTCTTTTTGTTTATTTTACACCTACAAAATGAAATAATCATTTACACGACCAAGTGAAAGTATGAAAGATAAAAATATATAGGTTTTAAATATGTACCTTTTTCTTGATTTATTACATTTTCGGCACACGAACAATTTTCAATATTAACTACACTTGGTGCTTGCGTGAAAGTATTGCCTTCTGCAACCAATTTTTGAATATTTGGATGCCATCCAATTTCTCCATTTGGGAATAAGAGTGGGTATTGTAATGGATCATATCAACCGAAATAATGTTTTACTTGATATGTCTTTCCAGAATGTGAATATATAACGATATCTCTTTCAGAAGGAACATTGAGATCATTTCCTTCTATCCAAATTGCAGCAACTTGTTCTGCTGTAGGTGAATTGTACACTCTCTGATCTAACTTCACATCCTTTGCAATTCGAATTTGTAAATCCTCGAGGGAACAATATTCTTTCAACTTCTTAAAAAATTTAGCATAAGGATTTCTATCTAAAAGTTTCATCATCTGTTCTAAAATTACTTTTTTCAGCCAAGTCGAATCTGGAAATTTACTCGTGCGATTTTGAACCTCATTTTGAGTGTCATAGAAGTATAGTTGAAAGTATACTGGCGTGTTATCTTCTGGGACAATACTTAGTAGATTGTGATAAATCTGTCCTTGAACTCGAAATGTGTATACTGCACGTCTACCAGATGCCAAATCCTTGTCTAGTTTGCCTCCAAAAGATGTAAATGAAAACATACTCTTGTATGCTCGGATATTTTTTCGAAATTCTTTATATGATTCTAGTTGTGAGGTTAATAGATCATATAATGCATCAAGGATATCTTCTGAGGATAATTTTATCTTTCCATTATCACAGCAAAATGTAAGAGATTCAAACTTAAATCTTCTTGCATTGCAATGGACACAGTTTTGTATTTTCTTCAAATGATTTCGTTCCGATAATTTTGGCTGATACATGATCTCACCTACTCAAAAAAAAAGTTAATCGAGTCATGAAATATCTAGTTGGTCAAAGAATTGTTGATCAAAAATAGTATTATATAAGTTACCTTCACAGTTCATTATTCTCATCTCAGTATTGAGGAAGTACGATTGGTCACCTTTTTTTGTTGGCCCTGTAATTGTTAAATGCACGATATTCTAATTCAAAACATATACAATGCTAGAAATCTTGAGTCTAAACGTGTAATATTAACATAGTTAAAAAAAAATTAAGTTATAAGTGAATTTATCTATAAGAAATTTCAAGTTACTCGCACCTTTTCACATGAATCAACAACCTATTTTAATTGACTAAAATATCTCGTCGTCAACATAGCATATTTTGTTTAGTTGAAATGGTATTTTAATGCAATTGAAATAACATTTTAAATCAATATAATGCAAACAAATCAATTTCCAAGATAAGCAAAATTTTGATTGCATGCACTAAAACTTCACTTTGAGAGGGCGATACATCAACAATGCATAACTACCTTCGAAAATTCGTTTCGAGTCCGGAGTGTCCTTATCCTATTTGATTATTTTTGGTGTGTATTAATTTGTTGATGTTATCGGTCTTATATAGATGCTTTAACATAGCAGTGCTGTAAATCTTCTAGTTTGTATAGGAGTATGAGTTTGTTTTTAATTAATTAATTTATTTTATTTTATTTGAGATTTGTCGGCTTAAAACTCCAAAGAATGTTGATCGGAATAGGATTTCATTTCAATCGGAATAGAGATCTGGTTTATTATTAGGAAAAATTAGTTTATAGTCCATTTTTCCTCTTTTAATTAAGTGCTAATCCAACTTCAATTTTTTAGTTGCATTAAGGACAAAATAAACATAACTAGACTAAAATACCCTTAGTTCTATCTTCAAACACCCGCTTCATTAGCTTGCAAAATTCACCATTGCTGCCTCTTCTCCACCTCCGACCGCCATCTCCATCTGAAATGAAGCTATTTCACCTCCTTCCTTCCTTCCTTTTTCCGTCCATATGCTCTTTTATTTCGCCATTTTCACTCCATTTTTTGCAACTTTTTAGGCTCTCAAGCACCCTACAAAGGGCTGTTTCCCTGCCTCAAGCCGCCAATCCATATTGGTGCTCCCAAATCAGTAAAGTCGCCGACCAATTGATTTCATTATTCTTTAATTTTCTACTTTTTTCAATTTTCACGAACAACTGTTCCATTTGCTGTAGATGAATTGCTTGCGGCGAGGGCAGAAATTGTTGATGTAGTGAGAATATGGAAGTATTGGTTAATTTATGATGATGTAGTGGATGAATCGCATATTTGGAATTCAAGGTGATAAATTGTTTCAGTATATATGCATAGAATTTAGTGCATTTTGAGCTGATTTAATATATGTCGCGCTGCGGCGATAGGATGAGCTCCGGTGCTGCTCGAGGTGGAGGTCCGGGGGAGAGAGATATCAAACCGGTCTCTCCTGTTTTAATTTTGGTTATTTTATTTTATTTTTTTGTTCGCTTGCATTTTACTATTAGTGTGTTACCATGATTTGTTTGTTCTAGTCTTTTTACTAGTGGCTTTTAGCATGAATTTTGATTGTTGATTGAATAATGTGCAGCGAAGTGATTTGAGGCTTTATTTTTTAGGCTGTAAAATTTATGATACATAACGTGAAATAATTTTGGTTGCACATGGCTAGTTTGGCTTCAAAATGTTCAGAGACTTGTTTTTTATTCTACGTTAATAGCAAGGTCATTATGTTTCTCTTTCGTTGTTTTGAAGTACATATAGTGACGCAGATTAATTTTTCTTCAATTTTTTTTCTTGGTGATTCATTATTTTCAGTGTAGAAAGCACACGACAACAGATTGATCGGAATAGTGCGTCCATGGAATTGATTGATAGGGTGACTGGTGCCGACGAGGAAGGCCGATCTCGCAATCGTATTCTTAAAGGATGTTCCTGAATTGGTAGATTCACAAACTGGTAGCAAGGAGGAGGAACACTCTGGGTATCATTGTTCTTAATACCTATGTATCAAAATGGATGAACAGAAGGAACATGAATAAGTACTTAACAAGCACCGAGTTCTTCTCGTTGCTGGCTATACTATTTGTCACTGCCATGGCTCTTGAAAGTATGGGATACATCAGCATAATTGGTTGTCTTCTAATCGGAGCAATAAAAGGGAATCAACTCTAGATCCAACAAGTCCAACAAAGATTGTTGACCAATAGCCAGAACAAAGCAACAAAGGCTATGTGTCATCGATCCCAATCAAGATATCCTTATTTAAATGGCTTATATGAGCCATATATGATATTATGTCCCTTGAATTAAGCCTTAAATGAGCCTCGACATCATGCATCGACATCGACATCGACATCATTATCGAGCATCGACATCGATATTGATATCGACATCGACATCGAGCATCGATCATCGATACCGATACTGATACTCCAGAAGCTAATAAAATGGATAGTAAAGCAGATGTTAATAAGCAAGAAAGCTCTGATTCATGTTACTATTTGGATGAATGTGTTGAAAAAGGCGAATCGGATACGTCTTTCGAAGGAT
This sequence comes from Gentiana macrophylla, assembly GCA_026214975.1. NCBI lineage: Eukaryota > Viridiplantae > Streptophyta > Magnoliopsida > Gentianales > Gentianaceae > Gentiana > Gentiana macrophylla. Next base: position 23,383,561 of record CM047810.1, read on the forward strand.
TTTTCAAGAATGCAGCTGTTTATGAAGCCAAGAACAAATGGCCTAATGTGACCCAAGAACAAGAAGAGGCCTAAACGAAATGATCCTAAAGAAAAAAAGTAGTATTGAAACATGCTCCGAAAAGAAGTAAATATGAGTGCTTGAACTGTAAGAAGACATTCAGTTCATATCAAGGACTTGGGGGACATAGACCTTGCAACAAAAAACCGAAAGGAGAGTCCTTTTGAGCCTGATACTGCTGATACTGTGTGCCTTAATACAATAGATAGGCCTAGTTCATAGGCTTACTATGTGCCTTGGTGTGCTGAGGATTTTGATCTACATTGTATCATCATGTAATAGATAGGCCTAGTTCATAGGCTTACTAAACTTGTAATTCATCACCTTGTGAATTCCGGGCATGATAATTTAGTTCTTTGAACTTGAATATCCTTCTTATAATTTGGCTGATAGTTCAGATCGCTTTTGCACTTGTATTGATCTTCTGTGTATTACCTTTTAGTCTGATGTACCTATTGTACTAAATCTATAGTCTGTTGTATTGATCTTCTATGTATTGCCTTTTAATCTGATGTACTTTTTAGGCTTAATTCAAGTGATTAACTACCGAACCTGCATATTATAAACACCACACCTTAATCAAGTTAATCTATGTTATTCCTTTTATCAATCAAAACCACATAAAACTTGACATAGGCTGAATAGTTAATCACTTGAATTAAGCCTTAAATGAGCCTTATATGAGCTAGCTATGTGTGCCTTGAAGTAGTCACTTGAATTAAGCTTTAAATGAGCTTGATATCATATCATATCGACATCGATAGTGATAATCGAGCATCGACATCGACATCTTGTGTTAGTGTAAATGTTGCGATTAAATTCGGCTTTCAAATACTACGTCGAAAATGTATCAAACGCGGTCTCAAAATGAAGATAAAAAAATATGAAATTTGGTGAAACAATTTTGATGATCGGTGTGTTCAGATCAAAAGTTACGATCGTTTATAAAAACGTCCGGTTAATACAAATATTGTTTCGTCTTTTAAAATATACGTCGGAAGAAGTATCGATTTGGGCTCAAATTGAAGAGCAAAAAAAAACATGAATTTTGGTGAAAAAATTTGATGATCGGAGTTGTAAATCAAAAGTTACGAGTGTTTAAAAGAAAAAAAAAAAAAAAACATATAAATAATACAGTAAATATATCATATATGCAAACAATACTATGAAGTTTTACGCTGCCTCACAAAAGGGTAATTTTGTCCGTCTGAAATTGTTTGTCCTTTTTGCAACTAAAAAAATGTGTGTGTCATACTTATTCATTTTGTGTCAAAAAAAATGACTTTTGGCTCTTTATCTCTTATTATTATTATATTTATTCCTTTTTAAAGATTTCATTTCAATCGGAATAGAGATCTGGTTTATTATTATTTTTATTACTTTTTAAACTTACCCGTAAGTGATAACCATAAGCAAGATAGGATAATCAGGAGATCCCAAATAAGTCAACATTATAATTTGGTATGGAAGAATATTTAATTATGACCGTGAATACCATTAATCAATAATAAATAAATTATATAATTTATAAAAATATATTAAATTGTGGAGAAATACTCTTTTAGGAAAACACCTACGTGGAAAACATTATATAATTTATAAAAATATATTAAGTTGTAGAGAAACACTTTTTAGTGAAACACCTACGTGGGAAACAAGTGACTCTTTTAAGTTATGATGATGATGATGATGATGATTATTATGATTACGATTATTATCATCATCACACTAATCCTCCCTGGCCGCTAGCTATGGTGAATTAGAAAAGCCTTGGCTTTGGCTCTATCTGACAAAAAGTATCAACCAAATGATCTAAAATGTAACTTCGTGCAGGCGACTTAAGCCTGGTGGTGGAGGAGTGAATGCCGCTGTTTTTAAAGCTGCAGGTCCTGTACTCGAGACAGCTACGAAGGAAAAGGCTATAACTCTTTCACCTGGAAAAGCTGTGGTTGTCCCTCTTCCTTCAACATCACCTTTGTTTAGTAATGAAGGGGTAACTCATGTCATACATGTTCTTGGACCAAATATGAATCCAAACAGACCAAACTGTCTCAACAATGACTATATTAAAGGCTGTGAAATTTTACGTGAAGCATATTCATCGCTTTTTGAATGTTTTGCATCCATTATAGATTCTCAAAGCGAGCTGTCCAAAGGTACGAACGAAATTTCGTTGAACTCTCAAGATCAGAAGAACAGGAGGGAGGCTCCTTCTGGAAGCAATAGAGAGCAAAAGTCCAAGGGCAGCCAAATTGAACTTAGACATGGCACTAGTCATCCTGGAAACGGAAACAACTCCTTAGACAGTAGAGAGAGTGGAGGCAGGACCAAGGCTTGGGGCTCATGGGCTCAAGCTCTTTACCAAATCGCCATGCACCCTGAGAAGCATTCAAGTGAAATTTTAGAGATGTCAAACGATGTTGTGGTTATCAATGATGTTTATCCAAAGGTTAATAATGCTTGATCGAACCAAACTTGCACGTTTTGATTTTCTAGTATACTGGGAATTAATACAATTTTGTCCAACTATTTCTTGTTTCATACATGATTTTCTGTCTAGAACTTAACTGTGATCAGGGAATTTTCAATTGTCTTACAGGCACAAAAGCATTTGTTGGTATTATCACGAGTTGAAGGTCTAGATCGTCTGGCAGACGTATTGAAGACCATCTTGAAGTTCTAAAGACAATGTGATGTAAAGACTATTGAATTTGATTCAGAAGAAACGCTGAAGCTCTCAGCAAACGATTACAAACTGAATATAATATCAAAAGCTGCCCTTTGGAGAAAAGGGTTTAGAGTTTAAATACTCTAATATCTAATACAACTGAAAGACAAAAATACCTCTCATTACATAAATAAAATAAATAGACAAAAATAACCCTCATCTTTAAAACATGTTGCAAACTCACTGCATCATCTCCATCCGCCCCCAAAATAACAAACTCGTCCTCGAGTTGGATCCCTCTTGTTTGTGCATCTTCCAGTAGGTGATAAAGAGTCGAGTCAGCAACAATCAAAGTCTTGTAAATCGGATATACAGCGGACAAATCAATTTCGTAGGCCTCACAAGCACCATCAAGATTTACCGGTGGGTCAAGCCCATTCACCACATTGTGAAACAATTTCAAACTCTCTCTCAATTGTCCATTCTTCCACAAAACATTTCCACATGCATCAATTATAACAACACTCATCTCCCCCATGCTGAGTTTCCAATCCATATTAGTGTTGTTCGTATCATTCCAACGTTCCCGGGGAATAACTCGTCCACGAGTTAGATTAAATCTGATACCCTTTTGATCACCAATAGAGAATAATCTTATAGAAGTCAGTGAATTTTCAAACCATCTAATTTGATCAGGTTTATCTTCATTTCCTAATGTGAAGGAAATTTGAAAATCCATGCCCATTGCAGCCACTTTGGGTTCAGGTTCTTTAAATTTCGTTTCTTTCACAGTTTTGCAGAGGAAAGGTACTGATGGTGCCGAAGTCCATGTAGTCAACCCAAAATCACACAACTTGGCCAATTTCTTGGACGAAAGAAGGATATTTGATGGCTTTATATCTCTATGAAGAATGCATCTATTTGTGCCATTATGTATGTATCCAATTGCCTCTGCAATTCCGACAGCAACCTTGTACCTAATTGACAATGGTAAAGCATTGCCACCTTTCACTCCTCTTTTCTTCTCGTGTAGATAATGTTCCAAGTTTCCACCAGAAGCATAATGACAAACCAAAAGGAAACCTTGATCAGGCTCAATACAAAAATCGACAAGAGGAACAATGTGTGGATTGTTTAAGGAACTAGCTATCATCAATTCCCTGTAAAATGCATTTGAAGAATCTTTGTCTTCTTTATCTAGCCTCTTAATTGCGTGATATATCATCATAATGTAAACAACATCAATCTCTCCACAGCGATTTGTAAGCCCAAATAACATCTCAATTTCAGACTTGATTTTAGGACACATGTTCCCCAGCCATGTACAAAGGCAGGATACACCTCTCCAATCAACCTTGATTCCTATCCTTATATCATAGTTACCAACAGAGTGTAATATATTGGTGCAAAAAAGAAAATAATTCTTGAGGCCCCAGATATCTAATAAACAAGTGCTACCACCCGGATCAGACAAGAAAATGACCAAATCAATATCAGCCACGAACCAGTAAAGTAGCACGTACAACAGAATTTTTTTCTTACGTACCGTCCCGACTTTGTCGAACCGGCACTCCTGTGCCAAGTATGGCCAAACAAACCCCTCCGGAAAAATCCTATGATTGAGCAATGAAGATATAATGGCTACTGGGATAGAAATGACCATAAATGGGATAGCCTTAGGGTTCAAATTTACACCCCCGCAACCTTTACGAACCGGAAGAACATAGACAAATTCTTCTCCTATAACACGAATAGGCACAACGGCTTCACCTCCTAAGTGAGCATTGTTAAGTAATGCAACTGCATTTGCAGTCTCATTCCGAAATAAGATGTCATAGTTGGGAAATGGGGCATTTCCAAATTTCTGAAAATCAGGATTTCCACCTGGATCAAATAAAAACACAATCACTTTTGCGTCTCCTGGTTTCCTATATGAATTAAAACTAGAAATCGACATCCGAACATAATGGCTTTTCGGTGTCTTGAAAGCACCAGCTTCTAATGGTTCATAAGGCTGTGATGCTACTGCGTTAAAATCAACGAACAAGGACTCTGACTGCCTCCGTCTATTAACCGTATTCTGTTCACCACCGGGATCAAAATTCACGATTAAAGGTTCACCATTCGTAAAGTCAGATTCGTATAAAGGATCGGGAAACAAACCTTGAAAGGTCTTAAGGCTTTCCCCATACGTGCTACTCAATCTCAAATTGTCCATCATGATGAAGCGTTCGAAAACACATGTGGTGAAATTGGTTTCCTTAATGAGTCATAAATGTCCGGTCAACTGCTTAGACCGCCGTCCTCGCTTGGTCTAAAAGGGCTAACCCGAGTTGACAAGATCTTTATGTCTCACACTTAGGGGGTGAGCATTCACTTAATTTACCGATGTGGGATATCACATTCTCCCCCCTTTATAAGGGACTGGCGTCCTCGCCAGACGGCCAAGACTTGTCCCGGATCGTCCCTACCAGAGGTAATTAGAGGCCATCCTTACACCGTTTTCTTGACGGCACAGTAACAGATAGTTCCTGGCCTCGATAGTGGCTCTGAATACTATTCTCAGAACGCCTGCACCGGGCCGCAGTAGCGCTTAAATGAAAGTCATAAATGTCCGGTCAATGCTTAGACGCCGCCCTCGCTGGCAGTGCAAAAGGGCTAACCCGGGTTGACAAGATCTTTATGTCTCACACTTAAGTGGGGGTGAGCATTCACTTAATTTACCGATGTGGGATATCACACATTACGATACTTGGCTGCAACTTAGCATCTTTCAAAGCTCTTGTATAACCGCCTGATGGGATCGACATTCCAATAGCAAGTGCCTGAATGGAAATTGTCGACATTTCATCAAACCTTGTGTCAGACATCAAACTGGAGCCTAATGTGTTGCTTTCATCCATCTCTTTCTTTTTGGGTAATTTCGTCGAACACCTAGTGTGTATGAATCTTTCGGCAATTAAATGTTTCAACCGCCACCACGAGAATCTATGGTGCTCCAATTGAATCCACCAACAATCAGCTTCTCCCTCAAGTGTATAGGATGCAATTCTACATTTGAGTCTTTCTGGTGTTTGTTTCTCGTCAAAATAAGCCTCAATTTCATCAATCCAATTCCACAAGTCTTCTATAAATGAGGAACCACTATAAATGGGTAAAATCGATCTGAACCATCTCTTGTTTGAATCTTTTTCATTGTACCTCTGATGATTCATCCTTCGGCTGCTTTCATCGACAGTGAAACGAGGGAAGTCTCGCCCAACATGATGAACATCAAGCGTCCGGTGGTGTCTCAGCTCCGTCGAAGCTTGAATCGATCCTGGAAGGAGCGAATCAGACCACTGATTAAGCTTTGACTAAATATCCTTTCGGATCTTCGAATCCCGAACACCGTTGCGAATCCGGCTTCCTTTAGCATCCACGCTAGTCATCTTGCTTGTGAAGGTAAATCTTCAACTTGCTTCCGATACCAGATGATGTATAGACTATTGAATTTGATTGAGAAAAACGCTGAAGCTCTCAGCAAACGATTACAAACCGGATATAATATCAAAAGCTGCCTTTTGGAGAAAAGGGTTTAGAGTTTAAATACTCTAATATCTAATACAACTGAAAGACAAAAATACCCCTCATTCTCCCTAAATAAAATAAATAGACAAAAATAACACTATCTTTAAAACATGTTGCAAACTCACTGCATCACAATGCATGCTGCTGGATTGAAGTGGGCAGAAAAGTTCATCTGTGAAAACGGGTCATTAGCTTTCCGTCTTGGATACCACTCGGTATGATGTTACCAGAGAAAATCTTCATCTGATAAACCTCGTTTCTAGCTCACTTTTCCACGATTCTAGCTCCCGGGGTGACCCCTGTTTAAATAGTTTGCTTTCTCTTTCTGCATTTTAATATTATCTATTTATTTTACTAGCGATTAAGAAGAGGGACCATTTCGGTGTTGCAGGACCCTTCAATGCGACAGTTGCACCTTCATGTAATGTAATCACTAATCAGCCAAGATTTTGATTCAAATCACTTAAAGAACAAGAAGCATTGGAACTCATTTAACACCCCATTTTTCAGAGATTCAGTTGATGTAATAGAGGAAGTAAGCAAAAAAGGGAAGGCCACAATAAATGACGATGATAGCTTCTATAACATGGAGTTGCATTGCAACCGTTGTCGGAGTGCACATCCGAACATCCCCCGTCTGAAGAAACATATTAGCTCTTGTAAAGCACCGTTTCCTGCTAATCTACTCGAAAATGGTCGTTTAATTTTTGCTCAAGTTAAAGACACGCCTGCCTGAAAACTTTAAGAAGGGCATAAAGGTTTTAGTTCAGGGAATGATAGTTTCGAAAATGAGAGGCGCATCGATCTCATTCGTCATGCGGTCCTCAATGTTTTCTGCTTTTGTTTGTGTCTGTGTGGGTGTGTTTTGTTTTTTTTTTTCTTCTTTTCTTTTCTTTCTTAATTGTCAGATTATATCGGTTGTAAATTCGGTGTATTATTATTTTGTTTGCAGTTGGGTGATGCTAATATCACAGTATAGTATTACTATTGCATGTGCTTCCTAAATACCGTATAATTGGGCCCGTATAATTTTGCACGTGCTAAATAAAATCCGTATAAGTTTGCACGTGCTATAAAAAAATAAAAAATAAAAATTAGGTCTGACACGACCTGAAAATAATACATTGACCTGATTTTAGTGTGTTGAACCCGTGACTTTTTTGTGTCATGATCTCAATTCTCACAACTGCCTTGTCGGTAAATTTGTACTATTCCCTCCATTTCTATTTAACTGACGCAGTTGTAAAAAACATACATATTAAGGAGAATAGTTAATTCTTTGACTTAACATCAAAATAAAATAACACACTTTGAAAATAATTAATGCAATATTGTTTTCAAACTCCCAGCCCTTAATAAATAAAGGTAGAAGTAGAAAATACAATAAATAATGCTTTGAAAATGTAACTATGACAAATAAAAAAAAATGGGACTCAACAACTATCTTTTTTTCGTATCATTTTTCCTCATTTTAGATAAAATACAGTCCTCAACAACCTTTAACCTAAAAAAAAAATTTGTTTTTAACAATTGTGACAGTTAAATAGGAACGAAGGAAATATATCCTTAACTTAACAATCCTTTGAGCTTGGTGCAATATAATAATACAGGTCGAGTTGTGAATCTTGTGATGTCTGTTTCTTATTGGACATGTTTATGTTTATTGCTTTTCTTGATGACTCCAGCAACCACGTAGCCTACCTAACTATTGTACCTTGTATGTTAAAGTATCCCACATTGGAAACTTGTGATTGTGTAACCTACCATATTAAGAGATGGAATTTCCTCACCTCATGATCTAGGTTTTGAGATGAGATCCCTCCTCTGGGTATGAGTTTAGACCTATATTTTCTACATTGTATATAAAATAAAATAACGTTAAGAAGACGGAACCATGACACGCGCTTGGTCAAAATACACACAGATTTATCATCAATTTTTAGTTACTCCTTAGTTTTATATTTAGCAAGGGCATATTGTAAATACAGTATTACTATTAATTACATCATAGGACTTTCTTCTTTTTTTCTTTTATGCTGAGAGCCCACAGTATCCAAAACCCAATTGTCCGGAGGTCGACCCGGGTAACAGGACATTTCAATCAAAGAAAAAATACAGCACATTTTTTGGGTTGGAATTTTGAAAGCTAATAATGATGAATAAAAGATGAGAGTGTTGTAGTTGAATTTAGCAAACTCAATTTATACCAACAACCCCCCGTACAAATGATCACAATTGTCATCTCCTACTACAAAAGTACAAATATCTAAAGTCAACATGATACCCATGCAATACAAGAAACAAGTCAAACAACCTCACAAACTCCACAAAAGACTGACACAAAAATACATTACCCAAAGGAAGAATCCAACATTAGCAGCTACCTGCAACAATACACATTAATTCGTTTCCCCTTTTGAACCCATCAGGCATCATCTTCTTCTTACTGGGGATTTGGTGGGCGGCCATTAGCAGCAGCTACCCTAGACCCCCATTCAAGCAGCTCTTTACTTGTGTCATCCTTGTGTACAATTACCTCTATAAAGCATAATGATTCCTTCTCAGTAGTTGTCGCTGTCTTTATAGCTTCAACCAGCTCATCCTCATAGAACACCTATAATAAGATTCACGATTCAATCAATATAAACTTCTTGTCTAATAAAAAAAAAAAAGGATTGCAAAGGTAAATTGTCAAAAACTTATGATATCTTTATAATCAGAGGATTTAGATATAGTAATCTCACCTTAGTGGTCCAGCATTTGCCTTCTCCATTGTTGATAGCATCCACCAACCCTGTATAATTCCAGTTCTTGATAATATTGTAAGGCCCATCATGGATCTCAACCTCAATTGTGTACCCACCATTGTTAATCAAGAAGATAATAGTCTTCTGCTCACATCTTATCATTGTCGACACATCTTGTGCAGTCACCTACATGTGTTTCACAATACCCCTTTTAATATTACAGTCATAAAAACAATAATTCATTAAGCTCAACATTGAAAAGCCTAGTATTTACTTGGAAGCTGCCATCACCAATGCAAGCAATCACGCGCTTTTCTGGTACAGCCTGGGCATACCCGAGTGTAGCACCCACAGACCAACCAATGGATCCATATTGCATTTGGAATTCATAACTAGGGACAGGCATGATAGAAAAAGATAAGTGATCAAGTTCAATATAGTTGCTATGCTAACAGCAATCAAAGGAGTTAAATGATATCTTATACTAACCCGCAACCCTGAGGCAATTTCAACTTCTGGCAATTAAACCATGAGTCCCCTGTCTCTGCAATCACCGCGGTTTCACTTGATAGCATCTTTTGAATATGAGTAAACATAACATTGACCCTCAATGGTTCCTTGGGTTCACATTTCAAGGGATGTCCATCAGGAACAAAATCCTGTGATAGTTCTCATAGGCTGTTTTGTTATGCTTGATCCTTTTAGCTAGCTCCGTCAAGAAATCTTTCATTAGAACACACCCAAATGAAGGACCAATTCCAATGGTCACACGGTCAGGATGCAAGACAATGGCCTTCTCTTTCTTGATTAAGAGAGAGTACCCAGTTGAGCTATAGTCATTGAAAATAGGACCAGCAAACAAGTAAGCATCAGCTGATTCAACGATTTCTGCACAGAAGGGTGTGCTCACAGCACCCCAGTAAGTTCCGATGAAATGCGGATGGTGTTCAGGACAAGCCCTTTTGCAGAAGGCATCACAGCAACAGCAAAACCAGAAGCATCTGCCAATTCAACAAAAGCATCACTTGCCTTTGCAACTCGCAGTTTCGGTCCCCCAACCATCACCGGCTTCACAGCCTTATTCAAGAACTCGGCGGCTGCTGCTACAGCAACTTCTAGACCCATTTCATTACTTACCCTGCAAACAAACAAAGCCACCAGAAATCAAGATCTGCAGAAAAATTCAATGCAGAAACTATCCAAGTTGAGATTATAGTAACAGATATCATGATCCCATCTTATCAGTAGCATTCTATACCAATCAACCCAAAAACCTTAACAAAATTAATTTAAACTCCCGGATCCCAGAGGAAAGCTCAAATCTACAAGCCTCAGAGACTTAACCAAGAATCAAATCCCTGTATTTACTCGTAAAAGTCGTAGAGAGAGATTAAATTCAGTTGGTAACATTTATAGAGGTGAATTTAGGCCAAACTGTCAAATCTTTTGAATTCGTCTTCCTTTCGATTACATGGACAGAAAGCCTTAAACTACGGCGACAGAGCTTGCCTGTATTTTAACTTCAAAGTTGAAAAAGAAAGGAACAATATTAGTAATAGATCGGCAACAGAGAAGAAATACTTACTTAGGGGCAAGTGAGAAGGGAACAGGCTCCTGGCAAAACGTTGGATGTGGAATTGCAGGCAAATTACAGCTTATGCTGATGTATACCGGCTTGCTTTCCTTCAATGCTGTAGATATTGCAGTATCTATCGACTCGTGTGCATCCTCCAGGTTATTCACTACAGCCTGATCAAATCAAACACCACAACCACAATTTAATACAAATGTTAAAAATTCATTATGAAGAAAAAAAAGGAAAAAGCAACTCCGGTTAACGACGAACCTGATAGCAAGTAACAGTTTGAAAGCAACGAAACTCCTGGCTAAAATCAGGAACTCCAATAGTATGATGCAAGATCCGGTTAGTTCCATAATCATTAGAATTCGGACCACCAACAATACAAATCACCGGCAAATTCTCACTGTAAGCACCGGCGATCGCATTAAGCACACTCAATCCACCAACAGTAAACGTGACTACGCAAGCACCGACACCACGAGCCCTAGCAAACCCATCGGCAGCATATCCAGCATTAAGTTCATTGCAGCAGCCAACAAGATTAAGACCAGGCTCCGCTATGAGATGATCGAGAAGCGTGAGGTTAAAGTCGCCGGGAACAGAGAAAACATCAGTAACACCGACCTGAACTAAACGGCGAGCAAGGTGGCGGCCGAGAGTACACTCAGGTGACTTGAAGGGAATAGTAGGGTGGTGAACAGTGACGGCACCACCGTTGGTAGGAGGAGCGTTTGCCAGGTCAGAAGAGCCAGGCTTACACGTGTCAATTGATCCAAGCATTGTTCAGGTAGATTTTTGATGATGATGATGAAATGGAGTGAGTTTTGTTGAATGAAGCAGAGATGATGAGAGTGAAAGACAAAGTGGTAAAGTAGAGAAAAAGAGGTTGGATATTTATTGGAGTTTCTTGGGGAAACAATGGGGTTGTTTCCGCTGACCGGTTTCGGGGGACTGCGGCGGGAAATGGTTTTTGTTCTACAAGGTTCCATAATTATTTTTATTATATTATTATTATCACACTAATCCTCCCTAGCGGCTAGCTAGAAAGACTTTATGGTGCAACGGTTGTAAGAAGGTTATGCAAAATGAGTATACATTGTAGAGCCTTTAATTTTTACTCTCTTTCACATAATACACTTTTATCGTGTGTGAGAGGTTAGAAATGAATGGTTGTAATGTATGCCACTTGGTACAACCTTGCTACAACGGTTGTATTATAAAATTTGTCGGCTAGCTATCATGGTTTTTATTTTTATTTTTTTTATGGACAGTAATTCTGGCACCGAAAGGTACACAGAAAAGAACACTCACAAACACTTTAGACCACACATTAATTGTTTAACATTAAAAAAAAAAAACAGAAAAAAGCTGGACCACATATTACATGGTCGGGGGATGGGTGGGGATGAATGGATGTGTCTAAATCATTTTTGTTTTTCTATTTATAATAACACGTCGGTTTTAATATCCGAATAAATATCGGGTACGAATTGTTCGCTAAGTTATAACAAGTAGCATAAATTATAGCTATCAATATTTAATTTGTTGACATATTATAGCTATCAATATTTAAATTATAGCTATCCGAATAACTCCTCACCGAGTATTCAGCTAGTGGTCACTCCTTTATTTGGGATAAGAAGAAATGCATGTTGAAAACGAGTTGGATGATAAGTATGGAGAGCAAGCTTAGGGATAGAGTTATGGAGTGTTCTATGTTTCAACGGTTTCCTTTTTAGTGAAGTTGAGTAGTAATATATGTTAGCATTTATTTATGATTCTAGTTTGATAACAGTTGTATCTTAGTTAAATTGTTTAATGGAGGACCTTGAGGGTTAGTTTATCGAGTCCCTTGCTTGTGTCTTTTCTTTTCGCGCCTTCTTCATTACTCGATGGCGTACGACGCGTATGTTGTTGGATTTAGGGTTCACTCTAAATATCAACATCTAACGTTATTATTAGGATAAGGATTCAATATCCTGGAAATGGCGCTACATTAATGGTCTAATATTAGCAATACCAACGACTTAGAGAATTCACAATGTGAGTGAGGCTTTGTGTCATACTTCATAATGGCTAAAAAATGAAAAATAAGAAAACAACTAAAACGTTGACAATATAATTTGAAAAAATTAATCTCAACCCTAGGTGGGCCTATTGTCTTAGTGAAAAATATAAATCGAAAACGATGTCCTATTGATCTAATTTATAAAGGCCCTATGTATATCACTTATTACTTAGAGAAGTCGACTCGTTATAGAATGAAACTCCTACACCGCAGCTCAAAAACAAGACAGTTATTATAACACATCCACTCTTTTATTATTTAATTATGTCTCGGAGTGTTCTCATGGTTTTGTTGTTAACTTTTACAATAATAATATGTCTACATCTAATTTTTACAAGCTGTCTATATAAAACAGTAAGATGATATTTTATGTTGAAGTTATATAGATATTTGATGTAGATTTATCACAATATAGGGGGAAAAGTTATATTTTAAGGCTATTGTGAAGGTCAATTAGAATGAAAACATGAATATGATGCTACCTAACAATTTTTTGATAATTTAAGGTACAATGACATTGAAAAGCATATTTGATCATTGCGATTGCCAATACCTCTGCACATAAGACATCCTACTAGCATATCAATATCCGTACGGATAATTCAGTTAGTTTTCGGATGACAGATTGTACCAACGAACGTATAATTGAATCTCGACAGCAACAGTTAGCTTTGAATATGTGATGACTCTTTGTAGGCATTGAGTCTAGGTCTTCACACTTAAGAGACCACTGAATCACTGTGATTAACATCTTCATCATTAAATTGGGTCGCGATGGAGGGCCCTTTGAACGAGGAAAATCACCTTTGCACCAAGGATATGATTTACACTAGAGTTACCGAATCTTCACAAATGCATACGGTGGATACGCCGACGGATCTATTAAAAAAATCAGTATAAATATCACAGCAAAAATGATGAACCATCGATAATATTACTGTTATTTTTACATTTTTTATGACAAATTATATCATTCCAATATGAAGGAAAAAAAAAATCTCAGTTTTCAATCGGAACATTGTCCTCAGCGGCCTGGCATTCACCCCTGCTGCCCTGCATGGATAAGAAATATATGACACAATAATTATTATAGAAAGATATGTCAAATACATACACAATAATTATTATAGAATATCAAAAGAGATATTCATGTTTGTCGATTGTCGGGAGACACGACATGAATCTACTTCATCCAGTTTACAAAACAGTTTAAAAGCATAATTTGTAGAATATGTAAAACATCTTTGAAAGCATATATTGAAACATAATAACTCCACTTTAAAACCACGGTAAACAATGCATAAAAACCATGACCTATTAACTACATTCAGTTCATCTTGCACGTACTTGACCCGTATATCACTTATTTACTAACCATAATATGGTCGTGTCTTGTCTATCATGCACATGTTTCTTACTTACTTAGCATGAGGGCATGTTCTGACACGGGGAATACGACTAGTCTTACGTCCAATATGGGGCTGGGTCTCGGTACCCCGTTCGGTACATCGCCTTAAGAACGACACATGGAACACAGCTAGTCATACGTCCGACGCGGGATTTCGAATAATACCTATGATACTCCATTCAGTACATCGCAAGGTCAATAACTAGAAATATAAGTAGTAGCATATAAAGTACAAAAATTCCGGTTAAAGTCCATATTCTATCCTATGTGAGCATACAAAGTCCGTAACAACACCGAACTCATAATCTATCTCAACTACTCGCATAAAACAATTTACAAATAAGTAACCATAAAACCAAACAGTATTTTGAAATCAATATTATAGTTACCCAGCAAACACATATTTATGTATGTAGTCGTGTAGTTTAACAGAAAACAGTATTCAAAACAACTTAAAGCATAATCTTGAAACTAAAAATAGAACATTTTGATAAGAAGATTCCATGACCTTAAAGACGAGCCAAACAACAACTAACTTCTGAATCTATGCAATTCTACAAACCAAGAACGAATCTACAATGATTACCCTTTTGAATCTAATATAATCATGATCAAAGCCAATAACTACTACGAAAAATATTCTCTTACCTTCAAGAAGAGATTCTGAACTTAAAAGAAATTCTACAACCCGAACTGCTTTGATTTCAGCACATTGATCCGCAACACGAAGCCAGAAAAGTGAAACTATGGTTGACCCGTGTGCTGTCTGAGAGTATCTCTCGAGAAAGCATGCCGGAATTTTTTCTGAAACTTGAAAAACGCAAAATTGGGGAAGTCCAGGGTTATCTGGATTATATGATTTTTTGTGCCTAGGTCGGTTTTAATGTGTCAACTTAATTGATCTGAAAATAATGAGAAAAGAAAACTTAATTCCAAAAAGATGAAGATACCCTTAAATTACAATACGCAAGAAGTCGGGGTTTCACAATTAAGATTTGGGTTTAGTTTACAGAAACAATTTATTCAAATACAAGAAGTAATTGTTGAAGCGAAAAGATCACATTTTTGCAACTTCTTACTTAAATTTTTGGGAGAATGATTTATTCACTTCTTACTTTCACGCCATATCTTACACTTTATGGGGTATCAAAATATCACACGAGATAGCAAAGTATCGTAGATGATAGCAAAGTGCAGATAACAACAAAGCCCCATGATGCTTTACAACCTCAATGACATATGTGAGATCTGTCACTGTACTCACAGGACACTCATGAAGCCTTATAATGACACCACAACAAATGGGCCGAAGTATCAGAAGAATTCAGCAAGGCCCGTCTCAGTACCGTGCATGTCGCTCTAATTGTCAACCGACATGACACATGTCATCCTCTATCTGAAATAACACAAGTCATCCTCTGTCCGAAATGATGCAGGTCATCGATCCTTTTTCTCTCATAGCCGGCATCACTCATGACATTTATGGCCCTTTATTGCCGATGTCCTGCAGGTCACCTCGGTCATTCAAACTCAAAGTGATAGAGGTCGTCCCCGACCTCAACCAGCAGTTACATTCACTTAAGCGAGTATTCCAAACTTCACGCAGACATTACTCCACGATAGTAACTGCAACAATGATGGTTCCGATATACATGCAACGTTACAACCTAAGCTCTAATTGCATTGTCCATTTACCTAAATTGTGATGAATATCAACCCGGACGATTTCAAGCATTGTCGATTGGCACTAGAATGAGGGCCTTTGGTCAAACAGTCATCTAAAACATGACACGCAGCAAGACTACTCAAGGCAATAAGGAAAAAATTGTTCAAAATCCTATTGAATAAGATGCATGTGAAACCAATGGACATTGAAATGACGTGCCACCTACGCAAGGTGTAGCAAGGACAACTAATCCAACACAAACAATAAAGCAGAGTTACATTGCTCATGCCATGCATGCTTCATATCACCTAATAGATAGTGGGTAGTTTCTTAATTTGTTCGCCTCACTAGTGGACTAGTTGGGAAAGGAAAAGCCATGAGGTTCCTGAAACCTCAAAAAAGGTAGACAAGCTACCCGAGAAGTGAAATTTTAAAATACAATTGTTGTAGGAAGATTTTACCAAGTGGCATACATTACAACCACACATTTCTAACCTCTCACACACGATAAAAGTGTATTATGTGAAAGAGAGTAAAAATGAGAGGCTCTAATGTATGCCACTTGGTATAACCTTGCTACAACCGTTGCACCATAAAATCACTCACCCGAGAAACATGAGGTCATTATTTCAGTACAAAGACTACTTGGATAGAAAGAGGAGAAGAAATTTCTTTTTATCCTGGGCTGGGTGCTGCAGCCCAAGTTGAGGAGAACCGATTGCTGGGAAGAGGAAGTTAGGAGATATATGCCACTTCCCCTTTTATTGAAGACATTAAGCAGTTCCCAAAGCCAGATGGGTTCACACTGCCAAAGATAGATCCTTATGATGGGACTAAAAATTCGGATAATTATCTGCACTAGTATATGCAGCACATTATCATGTTATGTGCATCAGATGCAATGAGGTGCAAAGCATTCCCAAGTCTCTTAACATGGAAGGCCGGGGAATTGTTCAAGAGGCTTCCGCCTCGTCCAATCAGCTGTTTTTCCGAGCTGGCTAGACAAATTGTGATATTTTTCATATCAGCCAAGCCATTTATGAGGAATGCTATTCATATCATCACCATCAAACAAAAGGAAAAAGAGACAATGCTAGATTACATGAGATAAAACTTAAAATTGAAATAAAACTTTGGTGATTTAAACCAAGTTATTCATGATATTGATAAAAGAGGTGGGGGACCGGTTTATGGTAGTAATGTAGATCGACTAAGGCGTTTGGTAAATACTTGTGACTTGATTGAGTCCTTTTCAGGGGCCGATATTTACTTGGTCCAGTTCTGTCCATAGTTTGACTGCTATCGAACAACATTTGGACCAAGCCTTATGTAATAAAAGACGGTGGCACCGCTATCCCCAATCTTCCATTTTTCATTTGCCTCACGTACACTCGGACCATCATCCGATTTTACTGACCTTGGATGCTTACTGATCCATGGTTCTCTTGATCGATCGTTCGTTCGCTTTCAAGACTGTTGGCTTAAACATCACGGGTTTCGGAATTTCTTGGAATCGGTTTGGACCATTAATGGAGGTAATTTGCAACATTTACTGAATACTTTTGCTATTAAAGCTAAGGAATGGAATAGAACAATTTTTGGTAATTTTTTTTTAGCGCAAGTAGCGGTGCAAAGCCCGTATTGGGGGATTCAAGATTCCCTATCTAGAGCACCCTCGACTTTCCTGGCAAACCTTAACGCACAATTGACCCAAGAGAATGATGATATTCTAGCCCAAGAGGAAATTTACTGGTTCTAGAAATCACGGCTTGACTGGTTAAAAGACGGGGAGCGCAATACGAGATACTTTCAGCTCTCTTCCATCCGTCGGTGAGGTAAAAATAAAATTTCTTATGTAAAAGATGCTGATGGATGTTGGATTGCAGATGATCTTAAAATCCAAGAAATGGTGCGTGACTAGTTTTGAAATCTCTATTCCGAAGAGGCAGTTGTTCCCATCCTCGAAGGTACATATATCACTGCTCATAATCATGCTGATAGGCGTATCCTCAACCGACCCTTTTCTGAAGCAGGAGTTTGTATAACAGTTTTTCAGATGGGTGCTTATAAATTACGGTGGAGTCTATGTACAAATGGTATCTTTTCGGTGGCCATTCTGAGGAAAAAGCTAGAGTTGGAATTTTTTAAAAATATTTTTTCGGAGCGGGAGAAGGTTGCAAAGTGGAACAAACTTCTACCATCGAAAGTTAATTTATTCATGTGGAAGGCAAGTCTCAACAGAATTCCAACAAAACCGAATCTCATTTATCGCGGTATTGATATTCATGACTCTCTTTGTCCGTTGTGCTACAAGTTTGAAGAATCTGTTAATCATCTTTTGTTCGCTTGCGATGTTTCATTTTTGATTTGGTCGCATGTTTTAAGTTGGTGTAAGATAGTTGGGTTAAATGCATTCTCCTTTAGTGATTTATGCATCCTTTACGCCGGTCCGTCTCCTTTGTCTTTGAACTCCCGTTTGTGGTGAGCAATAGCCGTCACTGCCGGGGTCATTTGGAATCAGAGAAATAAAGTCATTTTTAATTCGTTTGTCATTAATCCGGAATTGATCTTCAGAGAGATTCAGAGGTTGTCTTTTTCTTGGCTTTCGAATGCTAATTGCCTCAAGAAGCTAGAATGGGAAGATTGGAAGGCAAATCCGATGATTGCGGCTTCTTGAGACCTTAGGATAATGGTTTCGATTTTCATTGACGTGGAGATCAAGGCTATTCTTTGTGACTTGGTTTGTTTTTGGAATGATTTAGTTTGAGGTTGCTTCTTTTATAGTGTTTGATTTGAAAATTGGTATCTTTTACCTAGAACTTTGGAATTTATTTGTAATTTCTTAGCATCTTGCTGATTAATGAAAAGTTTCTTGGCTGTTCAAAAAAAAAAAGATGGGTGCTTATAAGTCACCTGGTCCTGATGTTTTCCCGCCGGTCTTCTATCAACAGAATTGGGACATTGTTGGTGCCTCTTTAACCGATTGGGTTATTAAAGTTTTTCATGATCAGCGCTTCTCTCCGGATGAACCGCACCTACATTGCTCTGATTCCAAAAGTCCACCCGGCAGAATCTGTGTCTCAGTTGCGCCTTATCACTCTTACAAATGTGGCGGCAAAAATTATTACAAAAATCATTGCTAATAGATTACGCCTTTTCATTGGTAAATTAGTTGATAACCATCAAAGTGCGTTCATTCCTGGGAGACAGACCTCTGATAATATTATTGTGCTCAGGAGACTTTACACACTATGCGCAGAAAAAGGAGTCAGAAAGGATTTATGGTTATCAAAGTGGATTTCGAAAAGGCTTATGATAGGGTTTGCTGGCCTTTTCTCTACCGTTGATTGCTTGTGTGGGCTTTAATAGACATTTGGCTGATCTCATCATGTTTACCCTCTCGAGTACGTCATTAGAAATTCTCTGGAACGGCCATCCCCTTGCTGGCTTCCAACCTAAGTGGGGGTTAAAGCAAGGTGACCCGTTGGCTTCATATTCGTTTGTCCTTGTTATGCAGGTCCTCAGCCAACTGATTGATGCTTCCATTGCTACGGGTAAGTGGAAGCCAATATCTATATCTCGTGGCGGTAAGAAGCTTTCGCACCTGTTTTTTGCGGACGATCTCCTCCTTTTTCAGAAGTTTCCTCGGGCCAAGCTCGCGTCTTGGAACAAGTTCTCACAAATTTTTGTGCTATTACAGGGCATAAAATTAGTATCTCTAAGTCTAAATTTTCGGTCTCGGTAAATGTCAACATCCACACTATCAGGTCCATTGATGTCACCCTTGGTACGTCCCATACTTTGAAAATTCAAAAACTATTACAGGAAAAAAAATGAAAAAGACATGATTGTGAGGAAATATTCATTGAAAATTCAAAAACTATTACAATTGCATAAAAAGAAAGACATTTCAACCAGGTTTCTTGGTCTCTTGGGTGGAGCCAACTTCTTTTGCATATACTTGGCTAGGATATCCACGCCATAAAACGATTCCTTTAAGCAATACCGTTTTTATAGGCCCTAGGCTAGATAATTAAAATAGGGTCCTTCGAAACAAACAAACGGTTTTTAATTCCGGGCCTCATCAACGGGTGAAACAAAAAGAACAAGAAACGATCATCAATAACGACGGGCAGAATTAGGATTTTAGTTTTAAGCTTGCTTTATTTTTGATTTTTAGTCTGCTTTCATAACAGGTGAGGAAAATGGTCTCTAAGTTGGCTTTTTGGATTTTAGTCTATCCGCGAGAAATAATTGATTAGTAGCGGAATTTTAAAAATATAAGTCTAGCTAAATTTTGCTTGGCGTAGCGTTTTTAAAGATTCAGATCGTCATTTATTTTCTGGCGGATAGACTAAAAAAAAAAAAAAAACCAACTTAGAGGACCATTTTCGGAGTGAGAAAGCATATGACTAAAATCCAAAATATGCCAAGTTAGAGGACTAAAATCCTAATTTTGACAATAACGACGTGATCGGCTGTTATTGTTTCTATTATGAAAACAAAAATATCATACATGACGAAATATTAAATGTGTCATACAATTAGCAATTAATGATGATTGAACAAAAATGACCAATTAATTATAGCTCGACTTTAATTAATTTGATCAGAATTAAGTGTGGCGTTTGATCTTGATTAGCTTGAAAATTAACACAATACATGTCAACATGAAATACTTTAAATTAACGCGGAGTATTATAATTTATTCTAAACATGATTCACGAGTAATTTTCTACCATTTTGGAGTCAATGTATTCTGAATTCTGAAGTCATCAAAATGAAAGATGAAGAGATTTATAGTATTTATTATATTTTTCCAGAAAATGACGAGGAGGAAATGTATAGAAGCAGCGAAGTCGTAATTTGTCACTTTGGATAGGGATAGGGTTGGAATAGTAAGAAGGAAAAGCAAACTTTTAGATGGTATTCACATGCACTGCTTTGAATATGGAATCAAATTCGCTGGTGTTCCGTTTGTCCTAAGGCAAATTCTACTGCGACGTGCCTCAAAACGGGCCAAATGTTCAATAATTCGACATTTATAAAAAAAAAACCGACTTAAACCGTTGTGTTGAGTGGCGGTTATCTACTGTAGATTGATCGTAATATGTTTATAATGATCGTAATTTAGACTCCATCATGTCAGCTGATGAGGGGCGCAGTGATTGAAGCCGGGTGAGTAGTAGTAGACTATGTTGAGATAAGTGATCGAGTGGGTTTAAGTAAAAAAGTTTTGATAAATTCAAGGTAATAAGTTCTTCTTATCAAAATATTCTTTTTAGTTTAAAGATTAGCCCTTAAGTTGTTTTGAATATTATTTTATTATAAATTGCACGAAACCAGACATGATTATATATATGTTGTCAGGTATCAGCTAAACCACGTTTTCAAAATGTTAATTTTTGTTTTCTAGTTGCATTTCACTAAGTTGTTTTATGCGTGTTGGTTCCGAGTAGTAGAGACAAAATGAGAGTTCATGTTGCTATGGCCTTAGTAGGTTCTCGTAGGTTATTTATGGATTTTAACATGAAATCATGTGATTTATGTCTTTTACGTGTTTATAGTTAGTCGCATTCACGATGTCTTGCGGCGGAGGACCATGTGTCGGATGTATATTAGTTGTATTCACGTCGTTCATAAGCGAAGACGATGTCGCCAAGCGAATGTCGTGACCAGGCCCGCGTTGGATGTATGCCAGTTATATTACTCATGTTGCACCAAGCCCTTATTGTAAGAAACAAGAAACAGAACAATCAGGGCCGGCCCTGGAAAATGTTAGCGCCCGACTATGTTGTCGAATTAATTGGCATTTTAGTTGAAGTAGTTTTTTCCCCAAAAACATAATTATAAAATATTACTTCAATATCGCTCTTTTAACATAAGTAGATACACAATTCAATTAATTGATGACCTTAAAACATACTACAAAGTAGAAAAATTCAACTTTGTTTTCTAGCATATTTAGAAACAAAAACGAAATTAAATGCGTATCACAAAGCATACTTACATATTACTTAATTCAAGATCATTTCTTGCGATACGTTTAAAGTGAAATCACTCCAATAAACAAAAATGTATACATATGTGATGTGATGTCTAAAATTTAGACATTGTAATTTTTTTAGGAATATATCAACTGAAGTAAAAAAAAAATTAGGCCAAATAAATTTTTTTTAGACCTTTATTAACACATTCTATTATGTTAGATTGGATTGGATCTATACGGTTTTTTTTTAATTGCGGAACATGTAATTACTTCTGGCCCCCGAAATAATTAGGCCTTAAGCCGCCGCTTCCGCCGCTTATTATGCACAATACTGAGGTTTGTATGAGATGAAAATATCACGTACGGTTCGGAGAACACATGGGCCGGCCTTGAGAACAATCAAGACAAGAACATGGATATGCTACGTAGATATGAGACATGAATATGATAGACAATACGGCGGATCCAGAAAGTTTTTCGTTAGAGGTCGGCGGATAGTATAACTACAATTTTATTCAAAAATTTATTCTGATAGAGTCGCGGAACCTAAAAGCTACATTTTTACCAACATAATAACGACTTTTTAACTCAAAGCTATATTGTTTTAATCTTAAAAATTCTCCAGGATCTCGGTGGGGTTGACTTGACGCCCTGAGATACACATGCATCATCCGCTTACGAGACACGGACATGTTGTGCTTGATGGTTAAGTAAAGTAAGGATTAGTAGTAGCTTATGTAAGTTTGATCGGTTGAACACGTACGAATGTGTTAAGTAAATTAAATAAATAGTTAATGAAACGAACAAATACATGCAAGATGAGCTGGACGTAGTTAATAGATATGTTTTCTATGCATTGTTCAACACTTCAACACGGTTTAAAATGTATTTGCTTATGTTTCAAGATATGTTTTCTAATATTTTTGATGTATTCATCAAGTTATGCTTTTCAAAGTAGTTTTCTTAATATTTCAAGTAAAGGCTTTCAACTGTTTTGCAAACTTCATGCCATGTCTTCCGGCACACGACAAACATAAATATCTTTTTTGTTATTCTATCTCCTTACTGAGCATGTGGCCAGTAACAAATGTTAGTACTTATTTATTATTTAGTTTGACAACAGTGGTAATCGGTTAAGTTAGTTAATGAAAAATCTTAAAGTGTATTTGCTTATGTTCAACACTTCAACGTGGTTTAAAGTGTATTTGCTTATGTTTCAAGATATGTTTTCAAGTATGTTTTATGTTTTAAAGCGTCATGCATCACTTCTTAAATTAAACTTGGGAGATGAACAAATTTAACTTGAAGAGATCTGGAGGCGAGGGGCAGGCAGGGAATTTGTGGTCAAAGGTGAAACAATGTAGACTATATTTGTATGGTCGGGTGGGCTGGACTAAGAAAACTAACTATGTTTGACTGAATTATATAAGGTTTTTAGTGTACCGAAAATAAACATCGGGTGGGCTGCGCCCACCCAAGCCACCTTCTAGGTCCGTCCATGTCTGGAGGATCCGTATAAGCCTAGAAGGGTTAATGCCAACCTCATTCCTCTCCAAGTACATGTTGAACCAATCCCACACCAGTTTCACAAATCCCATCTACCTATGTGGATGTCATCTCTGTTGTTCCCATTTCCATGGTACCTCCACAATTGCCTATTTCTGTAGACTATTCGTGGCTCCAGGGCACATATACCGATTATGTTGTCTTCAATGAGCTACGTGTTATGTTTGTGGTAAGGCACGGTGTATAGATATCATGAAATTCTAGACTTGTGTTGCGTTATCTAATAGTTTAGATGACGATGTAAACTAAGTAATCTTATGTACTTTCGATTGATGTAGCAATTAAACCTCGATATTAGTAGTAATGGTTTGATGATGTATTCTGAAATCATGTATGCCAACCGTATATATGTCTATCATGTAATAGTTTGTTTCTAGTAAGGTGAGTTTTTTTGCTAGTTTATACTTATGTATTTACTCTAATGATACATTGTATGAAATATATATATATATATATATATATATATATATATATATATATATATATATATATATATATATATATAATGCGAAATATTAACTTTAACTAAATTAGCACCAGAAGTTCCTGGATCCGAGTCACAATGGACTCAAATGTGTGCGTGTATTATATTATATTATTATATATTGTGCTATTGTTTCCGTTATTAAAAAATAAACTAAATTAAGATGAGAAAGTCTTGAGTTTGAGTCGGCAAATAGGTACCTGCGTCATATTATTGTGTTATCGTTTCCCTAAAAAACCAAAAAACAAAAAAAATTAAAGTTCCTTTAAAAAAACACTAAAAGAAGTCAATTTGGATGTAAATGGGGCTTTTAACCGACAAACCAAATACCAACAAATTTCAAAAACTGCATGAATGGAATACCACGTTTGGATTATCCAAAACCAAGAATAAAGAACGTTGGTTTGGACTAAACCATTTGTTAATTTACCGTCTTTGGTTTTGAACTAAGAAACATATATTCCAGACGAAGAAGACCCTTCCGGAGACTTTTTTTTTTTTTTTTTAAATTGAAGGTCCTGGAAGGAAGACCTTAACTAAGACGATCTTACCATGTTTCATTACATTATTCGTAATTACAATAATGAAATCAATTAAACTAAAATAAAGGAAAAAGGGTTGCATCTTCATGCCAGGGTAAAGAAGTATTAAAAAATTCTCGGAACCAAGTATTCAGTGTTTTAGTAGTATAGTTGATTTAAATCGATTAGATAAAGAAGAATAGGTAATATGATTAAATAGTAGGCTAAATCATATAAGCATTCGTTAAGCGATGATATGTTTATTCATGAGAATTAAATGAAATGGTTTCTCATTCCATTTAAATGTTTGAGTATGATTATAAAGTAATAAAATTAATCAATTTTTATTCCAATGGAATGAAAGATGATCATTTTCTTATCTTCAAAATTAGATGGAATGGGACGAAATGAAATGAAAATCGCCAAAACACGTAGGTGGGTAAGATGTGAGATTGGGTGGTTGGTGAGGTGGAGTGGGGTGAAGTTGGGTAGGTGGTGGGGTAGGATAGGGTGGTAAGGTAGGGTGGATAGGTTATGGTAGAATAGGGTGGGTAGGGTAGAATAGAATAGGATGGTGGGTAGGGTAGGGTAGGGTGGGGTGAGATAGGGTAGTGTGTGGTGTCGTAGGGTAGGGTGGGGTACCGTGTCGTTCCATTTCGTTTTTTTTAACCGCTATCGCTGCGGTTTTACTTGCTCGGGATTCTGCATACGCTAACACGGTCTCATCGTGTGTCCTCTTCATTTGGGAAAGCTTGGTCTCATATGGTCTTTTTGACGTAAAAACATGTCTTTTAGATATAGTACTATCATTGTTTAAATTGATATTAAGCGACAACTCATGAGATGTAATTGTTGGTGTCTCTTGTTAGACACTATCACCATGGGAAAAGAGATCCAGCGGTGCATCATCAACAAGTGCGTGAAAGCGGTGTCGTTTTGATCTAAAATGACACCATCTCGATATGATTAAAAAAAAAAAACACACACAATTGAAGCGGTGGCGTTTGGTCGAAAATAACACCGTTTATTGCACCTCGACTTGCTTGCAGCTCCATTTGTACGGCGGGGATCGAGCTCCCTATCACCATCATGTGCTGCAATTTTTTTCATTGAGGCCACAGGGGGACAGCGTGTCATCGGTTTTGAGAAATTACTTAGTATCTGCTTATATATTTTGATATTAGCTTAGATTTAGTGTATATATTTTGCAGTAAACTTATGTAGAACAATTGAAATTGCTGGCGGAGTGGTTAGGTTATTAGTTTTAGAACTAAAGGACACGGGATCATACCCCAATAGGTGCATTATATATATATACTAGATGGGAAAGGCCATGACAACTTGGAGCATCTGTATTTCGTTGGATATGAAATGGGGATACATAAAAAAAAATAAAAAAAAAAAAAAACACTTTTTAAAATTTTGGCGCTTGATGAACGATAAAAAAGAAAAAAAAAAACACGTGGAGTGCTTCTTTGACATTTCTCAAATGTAATTAAATCGGAATCGGATACATCTTAAGACAATACATATAATAAGATTAAGAATAAATTAAAGCTAATGTGTAGATTAAAAATACAATTGAGTCATAAAAGTAAACAATTTAACTCAAACCCTTCACAAAAAAAAAAAAAAAAAAAAAAAAAAAAAAAAAACACTTTTTCTGGGTGGTATGTGATGAGCGATAATAAAAAAAATAAATAAAAAAAAATAAAAGTGCAATTTTGGGCATGATGAACATAAAAAAAATTTAAAAAAAAAAAAAACTTTTTTTAAGTAGAGTAGCCTGATAATGATAAAAAAAAAAATACACGTGGACACCCCTTTGGAGTTTCCCAAGTGGTTATTATAAATAGGTATATATATATACTAGTAAAAAATGGGACTCAGTCTGGCCTTGAGTCTGCATCTTATAAGTTTTAACTTATTTGCGATATTAAATACGAAGAAATGTAGCGTGTAACGAGCCGTTCGAGCGCGATTTTAAAGCGCAACAATGAAAAATAAAACATTTTACGTCGATCTCTTTCCGGATACACTGCCAACCTACGCACACTCTTCTACCTAGTCAACCGCACTCTTTCTTATCTACTACTGCGCATTATCAATCACCCAACCGCACCCTATCCCGACATTTTTAACACTCACCTATCAATCCTACATCACCGTGCCACCTACTGTGCGTTATCTTACCACATATTATCTTACCACACTCTGCTATATTACGTCTTTATTCAACCTACCAAACTTTACTTAACTTACGCCACATCATCCAACCATACCATCCTACCCTACTATACATCACCGCATTACATCTCGTACCACGCCTCACCTACATTAGCACACCCGCATGCCTACCTCTCTACATACCTACAAACCTTAACTTTACCTCCCAACCTACATATTAATTCACTATCCAGCTAAGCCTATTACACCCTATTTTATCTCATCACCCTACCTTACCCTACCCACCACCCCATCCTACTCTGCGCACAACTCACTACCCTACCGTGCCCACCACCCATCTTACTATACCCTACCCTTCCCACCACTTTGACCCCTATCCGACATTTTTAACACTCACTTTATCGATACTACCTCACCATGCCGCCACACCGCGTTATCTTACCACATATTATCTTACCACACTTTCTGCTATATTACGTCTTTATTCAACCTACCAAACTTTACTTAACTTACGCGTACATCATCCAACCATATCATCCTACCTACCATACATCATCACGCATTACATCTCATACCTCGCCTCACCTACATTTAGCACACCCTACCGCACCCTACCTCTCTACCTACCTACAAACCTTAACTACCTCCCAACCTACATATTAATTCATTTATCACCAGCTAAGTCTATTACACCCTATTTTATCTCATCCGTCCCTACCTTACCCTTCCCGCACCACCCCATCCTACTCTGCCTACAACTCCTGCCTACCGTGCCCACCACCCATCTTACTATACCCTACCCTTCCCACCACTAACCTTGACCCACCTCACGCACCTTTTAGGGTGGCATCAAAACAAGTACATAGAAAAATAATATAAGTGCGTATGAAATGAATATCCAAACACATCTTCGACATCTCCGACATCGTATGGATACTTTTCGACACTACCGAATAATTTTTTTTTCAATTTCTACTTAAATCAATTTTAACCGAAAAAATGAAGCTATCTTGACATTATACGCAACAACACGTGTTCTACCCAAAACACGACACGACATGCTTCGATACACCCCGACACCGTATCAGCGGTTGTCGGTTGATCAAATGAATATTAATTAAAATTTTAATTAAAATCTAACACACTATCAACACTCACGACACAAAATCGACACCTTTCGACACTCTAAACCATTGACCAAAGAAAAAAACCGACACACACAATATATAGAAGTAATAAAAGCGAAGGCGGAAAAAATAATCAATCGTAGCACCCTAAAAAGCGATGCCAAAAAAAACCGGCGTAGACACGCGATGTAAAATATATATACATAAAAAAAAAAAGAACACACACACAAACAAACTATAGTATATTGAAATATCAGCGTGGTCAGTATCGTATTAAGATAAGACCAAAAAAAAAAAGGAAGAGATCTCGATGGAAAGTAAAATAACATGTAATTAAATTGGAATCGGATACATCTTAAGCACAACACACATAATAAGATTAAGAATAAATTAAAGCTAATGTGTAGATTAAAAATACAATTGAGTCCTCTAAATGAAACAATTTAACTCAAACCAGCTTCACCTCAAAAAAAAACACACTTTTAAATTTGGGGCATGATGAGCAGTAAAAGTTAAAATTAAAAAAAAAAAAAAAAGATTGGGCGGATTTTTGGGCGATGAGCGATAAAAAATGGGTAACCAAAAAAAAAAAAACAAGTGTCACCATTTGACACTTTTTCCCTTCTTATATATAGAAAGATATACTAGTAAAAATGGGACTCCGTCTGCGGCCTGCGAAATGCATCTTATAAGTTTTAACTTATTTGGCGATATTAAATCGAAGAAATGTAGCATGTAACGAACCGTTTGAGCGCAATTTTAAAGCGCAACAATGAAAAATAAAACATTTTACGTCGATCTCCTTTCCGGATACCACAACCTACCACACAACTCTACCCTAGTCAACACACTCTTTCTTTATCTACTACACGCATTATCAATCACCCAACCGCACCCTATCCCAACATTTTTTAACACTCACCTATCCAATCCTACATCACCATGCCCTACACCGCATTATCTTCTGCACGTATTATCTTACCACACTACCCCTTATATTACGTACTTTATTCAACCTACCAAACTTTACTTAACTTCACGCCACGTCATCCAACCATAACATCCTACCCTACCATACATCACCGCATTACATCTCATACCTCGCCTCACCTACGTTAGCACACCCTACCGCACCCTACCTCTCTACCTACCTACAAACCTTAACTACCTCCCAACCTACATATTAATTCACTATATCTCTAGCTAAGCTATTACACTATTTTATCTCATCTCACCCTACCTTACCCTTCCCACCACCCGTCCTACTCTGCCACTACAACTCCTACCCTACCGTGCCCACCACCCATCTTACTATACCCTACCCTTCCCACCACCTAACTTGACCCACCCTCACACCTTTTAGGGTGGCATCAAAACATGTACATAGAAGAATAATATAAGTGCGTATGAAATGAATATCCGACACATCTTCGACATCTCCGACATCGTATGGATACTTTTCGACACTACCGAATAAATTTTTTTCAATTTCTACTTAAATCAATTTTAACCGAAAAAATGAAGCTATCTTGACATTATCTCTGCAACAACACGTGTTCTACCCAAAACACGACACGACACGACGTCTTGATACACCCGACACCATATCCAACGGTTGTCGGTTGATCAAATGAATATTAATTAAAATTTTAATTAAAATCTAACACACTATCAACACTTCGCGACACAAAATCGACACTTTTCGACACTCTTAAACCATTGACCAAAAAAAAAACCGACACACACAATATATAGAAGTAATAAAATGAAGGCGGAAAAAATAATCAATCGTAGCACCCCAAAAACGATGCCTAAAAAAAACCGGCGTAGGCACACATGATGTAAAATATATATCATAAAAGGAAAAGAAACACACACAAACAAACTATAGTATATTGAAATATCGCGTGGTAAGTATCATTATTAAGATAAGAAAAAAAAAAAGGAAGAGATCTCGATGGAAAGTAAAATAACATGTAATTGAATTGGAATCGAGATCATCTTAAGCACAACACAGCATAATAAGATTAAGAATAAATTAAAGCTAATGTGTAGATTAAAAATACAATTAAGTCATACAAATGGAGCAATTTAAGCTCAAGCCTTCACCTCAAAAGAAAAAAAAACACATTTTTTAAAATTTGAGCCAGCCATGATGAGCAGTAAAAAGTTAAAAAAAAAAAAAAAAAAAAAAAAAAAAAAAAAAAGATTGGGCGGATTTTGGGCGATGAACGATATAAAAAAGGTAACAAATAAAAATAAAACAAGTGTCACCATTTGACACTTTTTCCTTCTTATATATATAGAAATATATATATATATATATATATATATATATATATATATATATATATATATATATATATATATATATATATATATATATATATATATATAATACCATTTGCATCTTCAATTACGCATTATATTTTAATTTTTTAACATTTTCCAATGAAGTTAGGGAAATAATATATAAGAAATTTTCTACTTCTATAAAATTTAAGTCGGCGATTACAATTATTTTGATCGCGGAGCATGTTTCCTTCAACACTTTTTATGTTGCATTTGATGTAGAATTGTGCCCCCTGAACCGAAATCCTGCCCCTGCCGCTGGCCATACATGATCATGTTTGAACATTTACTCGTAGCTTGGATCGTCCATGTACATTCTCTTGGCTAGAACATCATCAAATAAAAAAATGATATTAATATATGACATATAATGTGGCTAACGTAATAACAATTGGCTACTCACGATGTCATTTTATGATGCATCACTCTAATTAATGCGAATTTGCGATTTCTACTTGCGGATGAAACCCCAGGTCGGCCAATTGCACTAATGATATTACTAAATACGTTTTGCGAGAATTATTTTGTTTCGTGCCTCACATTATCGTGTGCAACTTGCTCGGGTTGTACTCTTGCATAACTTGGGTCCAAAATTGGTGTATGGGTGATTGGTACTTATTATTGAGTCTTGGCTAATGTCAATGTAAACATGACATAGGTGTTCATCTTATTCGGTTGCGTCTGGCCGAACCATTCACGTGATGCCATGAATATGAACTTAGATATATTTATCTGTAAGGAAAAGAATGGATGATATAGATGATAAGATGATGAAGGTGTGTTTTATGTCATGAAAGCCTTTGGTATATATAGAAAAAGTTGAATGAAATTTAGATGATTCATGAATGCCTCAGTCAATCTGCTTTTCTTAGGGAAGATACATCACTGATAACTTCATCATTGCATATGAAATTCTAAATCTTTTGATCCATGATAGGACTAAAAGATCTCAATTTATGGCTCTCAAATTAGATATGGCCAAGGCCTTTCGGTGAGTTGAATGACCACTTTATCAAGTTTGTCATGCTCAAACTTGGTTTCTGTGTTGGTTGGTTAGATAGAATCTATGAATGCCTTTCCACTACTTCTTTTTCTTTCATAATCAATGGATGAAGATCTGGTCTTATCAAACCTAGCAGAGGCATCAGGCAAGGGGCCCTTTATCCCTTTATATTTTTCTAAACTGTGCTGAGGGCCTTAGCCTCCTTCTCTAAAATGTTGAGGTTTCTGTTCTGGTGCTATTCAAGGTATTAATCTTGCTAGAAACAGCCCCTCTATCTCTCACCTATTTTTTGCAGATGGTAGTTTGGTTTTGTACAAATCTGACCCTGTCCAAGTGAAAAATCTTTGTGATATATTGGAGCTTTGGCAGTCATGCTTTGGACAACTTGTCAATATCAAAAAAGCTGGTGTCTTCTTTGGAAAAGCTGTGAATGATTTTCAGAAGAATGCCATCCTGCCTCTTTTCCCTGGAATCTCTTTGGCTTCTCATTCTAAATATCTAGGATTGCCTCTATGCATTGGTAGGTCTAAGAAGGAAGTTTTTTCTTAAATTAAAGACAAGATATTGTCCAAGCTCTGTTGTTGGAAAAATAATTTTCTGAGTCATGGAGGTAAGGAAATCCTAATAAAATCTGTTATTACTATGCTTTGCTCCTACCCAGTGTCAGTTTTTAAGCTACCTAAGGGCCTCTGTATTGAAATCTCATCTTTAATATCGATTTTTTGGTGGGGTGATATGCCTCTTCTAAGAAAGGTATTCATTGGATCAGTTGGAAAAGAGCTTGTCTCCCTAAGGGTCTTGGGGGATTGGGGTTTCGTGATCTTGAATCATTAAACATGGCTTATTTAGGCAGGCAAATTTGGAGATTTCTCAAAAACCCCAATCTACTGGTTTCCAGGGTCCTTAAGGCTAGGTATTTGCCCCATTCTGACATTTTACATGCTTCTAGTTCAGCAAATTCCTCTGCTTTTTGGAAAGGCATCCTTGTTGTGCTTCATGCTTTTAAAGATGGCTTGTTGTGGTCTGTGGGAAATGGAGAGTCTATTAGGATTTGTGGTGATAGATGGCTACCAAATAATCCTAACTCTGTGACTCTCACCCCTGACATCTCTGCTCACAACATATGCAGGTGCGAGATCTTATTAAAAATAATGCTTGGGATGAAGGGATAATTAATAACCTTTTTACGAATTTGTGGATGCTAAGCAGTTATGTCTCTTTATGTAAGTCCTTGCAATGGCCTGATATTCTCCTTTGGCAATCCTCCCAAATTGTATTTTCACTCTTAAGTCGGCTATACCCTTTTCTTTTCAAAATTAACGATTGTCTATTATCATGGTTTTTTCTGATGACCCTCTCCTTCTAATTCTCAGGGAAGTTGATCTGGACCCTCACTAATTCTAATAAGCTTAAGCATTTTTGGAAATGCTTGAAGAACATCCTTCCTTGTAGGTCTCATATTTTAAAAGACTAAAGAATTCTTCCTTCTCGTATTCTTCTTTGTTTGTGATGGGAAGAGTATGAAACCATTGAGCATATTTTGATAGCCTATCCACAGGGCCAAGGAGATTTGGGCCTGGAGTCCTATTTCCTGGACTCCGTTTCTTGACTATAATTTTAATTTGATCTTGTGGTGGTCATCTTTGGTTAATAGTAGAGATTTCTGCAGTCTGAAGCCTAAAATTGAGCAAACTATTTTTATTTTCGGAACTTGTCAAAATACTGATTTGGATTCTCAGTTTTCCTTTTATGTATGGGTGATCTTTGCTTGGAGTTATTCTTAAGCCCAGCAGGTGGTGGTGCAGCTGTTATTGACAAGAAATGCAACCTTGTAGAGATTTGGGGGAGGTCCTTTCAATATCTTGATTCTCCATTGAGAGCTGAAGCAGAAACAATTAGATGGGCTCTTTTGAAGGCTAAGGAGAGAGGATAGGACAATGTTCTTATAAAACAGTTGCTTGGGCTTGGTGAACATGATAAATGATCTCTCTTTGGCTTTTAAATCTGTTGTTGTTATTGTCAAAGACATTTGTGTTATTTTGGGCTCTTTTGCTAATATGATGTTTGTTATGTTAATAGAAAGCTAAATTTAGTTAGTTATGGTGTAGCTTCTATTGCTAAGAATCTTGTTACTCCAACTTCTTGGTGAGTCTTTCTGCTTGGATCGTTTTCTTGAAGCGTGAAGAGGGCGTTGCTAGAGTCGTTGTAACCCGAACCTTAATTTATGTTATGATATCTTTCGTTTCCGTCAATTTCTCATTATTTAGCACTATGATCCCGGTGTATGCATCAATGAAATTGTTGTATAAGTTTGAAAATGGTTATCACCTCAAAGCGTATTTTGACATTGTTTATGCAGCCCATTTTCGGATATCAATTCTTATCCGGAAAAGAATGTTAAACACGTATAACATTAAATAAATTCAATATTATACGTAAGTCTCTACGTCGTCGTATCGAGTTAAGCAAAATAGAAGCTAAAAGAATCGGGTGAAAAAGATAAATGCCACTAGAATAGAATACCAAACATACTAAAGATAGAAAGTTATTCTTACAAAACGAAGTCCAAACAGACAACGTACAATAATAAAAAACAAGTCTTTAAATGAAAGGATAACATGTCTTGAAAGGAAATACAACAATTGTCTTGGAAAGTAAAGCAACATAGTTTAATACATCACATTTAATAAAAGAAAAGGAAATCATCAAGCATGGCATCAAATGTCATCCTCAAAATCCTCATCAAACTCCGGCTCAACCGTTCGTCCTCTCACCCCACAAAGCATACAAACAATATGCAATAGAGGTAAGTACAAAGGTACTTAGTAAATACGTAGATCGAAACTATTGAATAATTAAGTTTCATATGAAAGGTTCACATTATTATGTTATCTTTATGTGACCGACTCAAACTCTACAGTTCACTTCATGCTCATCAACATGTCGTGGGATCTTACTTGTTTCTAGCTTAACTTGTATTTGTTACATCGGTATTCATGGGTACTTATGCATGGTGCTACTCGCCACAAAATAATTGGGTGCAACCTATTAGTGGATCACACTAATAGCCACGGCTAACCCGATAGTGTGTGTGTTCGGCGAAGTCCCTCCGTGCCAGGGTCTTAGTAACCTCGAAGTTATTCACTTTCTTGACCACACAACACGTTGCGACATAGACTTGTGCCTTACCAAGAATAACATGATGTTTAGTATTTTCTTTGCTCAAATCATTATATTATTAATCATTAACTAGTCACTAAGTGTTTTGAAGGCATAACTCACTTAGCAATTCTACTCCCAGACTAGACACAACATTCTTAAGACATAAACAAACATTGATGAATACTAGCTCATCAAGCACAATGCCAATCATGCTCTTTCGACGGTCCAAAACTTCAACTCTTTGTAAGAATTCATTCGCCAGAACTAAACGCATTAGAGGTTTAATGCAGGATGTAATATCGCGGATGGATCATAGATCCACCCGATTCTGTGAAAGTACAAAATCTAGATCTAGTCAACCAAATTACATAAATATAATAGATCCAAACCTACGAGGGGTTAGATTACCAACTTTTTTATGGTGCAAAACACCAAGAACAAGGTCTATCCAATCCGAGTTAGTTGAGAACCTAGTTGAGAAGCCAAAGTCTTCCAGCGTATGTCTCAAGCACCACCAGGTGGATGGTGTTTCAAGCCGCATGGACCTCCTCGATATGCTACGGAATAATCCGAGGATTATCATTTCGAAACCACAGTGTTGAAGCCGAAAATTCTAAGCTTCCAACACTCATGTATGTCGCATTATATGTCATGTTTTAAGGCTTGGGAGAACTCTCTTTATATATGAGAGTAATCCTTGTCCTCAAGATTTAATTAATTAACGGATAATCAATTATAATAATCCTTATTCCAATAAAGATAAATATAATATTTTCCTAATAAATTAGGATATATAAAAGATACTATCTAATATTCTTTTCCTTAAATAATTATCCAACAAATAAATAATTATTCACACTTTATAATTATCAAGAAAACAAATTTCCCAATAATAATAATAAGGAAAATTTTGGCCAACACCCCAACAAATAGGGTGTCACGCCTCACACAATATTGGGCGAGTTCACGAAAAAGTATTTTCCATGTATTTAATTATCTAATCCAACTAAGCGATTAATCCACATATCAATTAAATAGTTCAATCCAACTATTTAATTATAATTGAGTGAAACGACGAGAAAACATATCTTTATGTTAGGAGCCACGTTGGGACCATGGACCCGTATTCGATGTAGTTATAATAAATTAAATAATATTATCGACGGACCGAACAATAATATTTAATCTATTAATTCGGGATTACACCACCATAAACCGGCCCGAACTCTGCGAATATAGATAACTTATACTCAACTATGAGTCGAAAGTGTCCATTGATATAATCATTACATCTGAGATAAATCCTCATGATTTATTCGTTTCGATTGAATATCTCCGTAAACCACTTCTAAAACATCTTATCCTTATTTACCATTAACCCCTAGTGATCAATAAGTTCATAACTAATATAATATGGTAGCGCTTAATCGATCGATTTTAGGATTAACAAATAAAGAGGCTATGCATCTCTGCTTCACGATGGAAGGAATGGATTCCATATCTGTGATAGCACAGACTACTCACTCATCCTAGAATAGAGCCAGCGAGAAATGTTGGACCACATCTATGAAGTGATCCTTACTAACATATCAAACTCTACCACTAGTCTAAGCGGTTATGCGTGATCACCTCGGGATTGAGATTACTCCATATATGATCATCTTGTGATTGATAAGACTTCTCGATCACGGAATTATATCGAGAACTCAAATCAAATCGGTCCGATACATATGATTATCATCATATATAAATGCACCACTAGGTACCACCTATTACCAGCGATCCGGATAGGATTTGTCACACTAAAAGTGTTAGGCGCATTATTAGCAAATTAATCTTGAGACCCGTGCTCAGTTAATAAACGCTAAGGACTAAGTTAATTTTAAGTACATCTCACTAACTTTCAATCCTTTTGTGTATAGCCATACACTTTGAGTTATGTGATTACATAAGCAGTACTTAGGGTTTTCAGTAGTGTCTTAATTATAAGCATACATGCATATAATAAGATGAATTATTAATTCTGTCCTAAAACAATTATATAATTGTCTTTCGGGTACTACACCTAACATAACCATGGCTTGTTCATGTTTATACAATGTTATTGGATCAAGAAACATCATTTAAAACTAGATTCGGAGCTCAAAACAACCTAGAACACAAATCAGGGAGGTTTTGGCGCCGCTTTACACTGTTTGGCGTCGCTTAAAGCGAAAGCGATGAAGACCAGCGATATACGGTTCGATTTTAGCGTGTGTTAAAACCCCTTTTGGCGCGCTAAAACTCTTTGATCTTCTGCACACATTACATTTACTTTTGGCGCGCTTAAAACTCTTAGTACATCATGTCCACTTTACGGCCCACTTTGGTGTGTGCTAAATGGTCGAAAACACCCAAAAGCGCCATTTTCAACATCTTACGATTTCTAACCCAATCTAACCATTTTTACAACAAAATAACTCGAAACAACGACAAAATAGGTTCTACACATGCCATAATATATCATACTCCGAACAACATCCTAAACATGGGTTCTAACGACAAAAGCAAACCAAAGACTCAACCTTAACACCATAAAACCAAAATTATTCAATAGGAAGAGTCTTTTACTTGTTAGCAAGCAAACCAAAGCGAAACTCCAAAGCAACTATAGCCCTCTCATAAAACTTCAACCAAAACCTATATTGATAAACAATTAAATTACACTCAATTGTGATCAAAGTCTTTAAACCAGAAGAACAACAAATTAAGAACTTCAAGCAACCAAAACATGATCAAATTTTGTTGAATCCAATTTAGGGCTAAATTCATTCATTAGTAAAACTTGGAACTTTTAGTATCAAAACGATCTTTGTCTTCTCACGATTCCAGAACTATACTCGTATCTGAAAATCACCAAGAATCTTGTGAGGATTTTGAAGAAGTCTTTCTGCCCTTTCTATTTGCTCTCAAAAGCAAGAGTTCGAACTCTTGATTTCTGATTCTTTCTGACAACCTCCAGACAATAACTCCTTACTTAATGGAGGTTAATTTTCCATAAATAAAACCCCATTTTAATTTCCCATTAAATCCCATTAATATTAATTTCCATAATTAATATTTTCTTTTTATAAAACTTTAATCCATAATTAATAATGAATATAATATTTCATTTTACTTAAAAGACACTCTGCTCTTCTTTAGAAAATCGGAATATTACATTGTTAGTTTATTCTTTGAAAACTAAACATGTTATGTTTTTGTGAATCTGATTATTGGCGGATGATGGGTA
The DNA here is from genome assembly GCA_026214975.1 of Gentiana macrophylla. Lineage (NCBI taxonomy): Eukaryota > Viridiplantae > Streptophyta > Magnoliopsida > Gentianales > Gentianaceae > Gentiana > Gentiana macrophylla. Next base: position 23,420,992 of record CM047810.1, read on the forward strand.
TGAATAATTCCACCACCTCAGTGATGAGAGACAACCCGCTGCGGCCACCCTCGGCATGACAAGAGAGATCGCAAAGGCGACCACTTTGTGTCTCGCCTCGCCGCGACCAAGGCATTTGCGGTCCCAGGCAAGTCAGTGAGATCCTGTGAATCTCATCGAGGCGAGGTCAGAAAGGGTCGCCCGGCGAGGCGGAGAAGGCTTGCTCGCTGCGACCTCGGAGAGATGGCGCCGATTGATCGAGATCTTTTCCCCACTTGTATCTTAGATATTTTCGTCTTGCTTAGTATCTAAGTTAAACCTAGCTATTAGTAAAATATTTAATAGATTACTTATTCACTAAGTTACCCACCTCTATAAAAGGGGTGGTCATTGTAAACTAAAAGAGGATGAAATATATGAAATACACTTTATACTTGCAAGCCAAGGCTCTGTCCTCTCGTTCCTCATACCACCACCCGCTTGGATAACACCACGCCATCTGACCGGATATCCACCGTCTATACACATGAGGACACCGTGACGATTTAAACATCTTGTGAGTTACCCTTAAAATGCCCACTAACAAAAGCGAAATATTATATTTATTTTTAATTATGGATATAAGGTTAAAAGAAAATAAAAAAACAACGCCCCGGTGAAGTGTTCATTCCTCGAGGCAATTTGTAGGGCTAGGGAATTGAAAATAGCTTGGAAGAATTAAGAGTTACTATAGTTACATCGTGTTTTGTGGGTTATATAGGCATGAAATGTGTTTTCGGCGTGTGTTGTACATATTTTTGCATAATGTTTAATGATGATCCGTTTTACCAAAAGAAAATAAAAGAAGGAAATATATGGAAAATAATTAGAAATAAAGGAATTAATTATGGTGAATAGCTAATGGGAGTTATTCTTGGAATAAAACTCCCCATTAACTAAAAATTGTCGAGAAAGCAGCTAAAGGGCAATAGTCGAACTACTGCAAAGTAAAAAAAAGCAGAAAAGCAAAATGAGACTTCCCCAAAATTCTTACAAGGTTCTTATTGGATTTGAAGCAATTGGGGATTCGGAATTGTGGGAGAAGGGCTACAAGTTGACACTAACAAGTTGGAGAATTGAGAAAGGTTTTTGTTGAAGTCTTGGAGAAGTCTTGCATACTTTCTTGAAGGTTTTGCTTTGGAAGTTGCTTATAACATGTAAGAGGCTCTTTCTATTGTTTAATTACGGTTTTATGATGTTAAGATTAAGTTCAGTGTTGTTTGGTGCTAGAAATCATGCTAAATAGTTGTTTGTGAAGTGTGTTATGCTATGGTATGATAAAGTTGGGTTTTTTCTCTTTGTTTCTTTGTCAATTTTGGGGTTTAACTTGTTTGGATTGGGTTAGAATTCATAAAAGTCTGAGAAAGCGATGTTTAGGGTAGTTTTAGGTTTTAACGTTTATATGGGGCGTGGCGCTTGCGCTAAAAGCAGTCAAAGAGCATCATGAATGATGCTTGGGAGCTTTTAGACCACGCCAAAAGTGGACGAGAACCATCTGTATGTTGAGAGAGGTTTTAGCGTAAAGGCACTGAAGCCTTGCGTAAACCACTTGTTTTGGTGAAATGTTGAGTTTTTAGCCCGGGATGAGTTTTGAATGTTGCTTCTTGGTCTAATAACATTAAATGAACATGAACAAGCCATGATTAAGCTTCTGATGCATTTAATGCCTACACTGAATGGATTCTTCCTAAGAGTTGAAGTTCGGGACCGTCGGAAGAGCATGATTGGCTTTGTGCTTTGATGAATTAGTATTCATCAATGTTTGTATAATGTGCTAAGCCTTGTCCGTGTATAGCGGTATAGGTGAGGAATATGAGTTGTAAGGAGCTTTCTTTGAAAATACTTAGGTTCTAGTTAACAACAAATAACAAGCGTACTTGTGTAGTTAAAAGACTAAACATCATGTCATTCTTGGTAAGGCACAAGTTTATAGCCACGATGTGTGGGCGGTCAATAAAAGTGAATAACTCCGTAAGTCTACAATTTGGACTTAGTCTTGGAAGGACTTAGCGAGCGTGTATACTATTAGGGCTATCCCGTGGATATTGGTGTGGTCCACTGATATGTTGCAAACTATACTTCATGGTGAGTAGTACCATGCGTAGTGCTCTTGAATGCGGATGTAACAAAGCTAAGCTAAGCTAGAAACAAGTAGAACCTCACGACATGTTGATGAGTATGAAGTGAACCACTAGAGTTGAGTCGGTCTATAAAGACAACTTAATAATAATATCTGAACCTTTAGTTGTAAAACTAGACTAATTCAATAGCTTACACTGTACTTACCTCCAATTGCATTGTTTGTTGTATGCTTTGTTGGGTGAGAAGATGAACAAGTTGACCGGGATTCGAGGAGGACTATGAAGATGATATATGATGATGATGTGCTCTTGATGTTTCTTTTCCTTGTTATTTCATGATGTATAAAACCACGTTGTTTATCTTTTCAAGGCATATGTTGTACTTTCTTTTAAGACTTTTGTAATATAAGTTGTTGTACTTCCTTTGGACATCATACTTGTAAGACATTCGTTGTTGTAAAAGTTGCGTATTTCTATCTTTAGTATGTTTGAGTTTCTATTCTTAATAGCATTTACGTTTTTACCGAGTCTTTTTAGCCACACATTTGCTTTATTTTGATCTGACGGCGTAGAGGTTATATATGCGAGCGTTCTTTTACGGATAAGGACTCGGTATCCGAGAAGCAGGCGTTACTGGTTGATATCGAGGCGAAGCGTCCTTTGCATTCTAGACTTTCTTTTCCTCACATGATAAGGTTTCTTTAGACCACTTAGTAATATTCGATCTTCTTGATCTTTAAGAATGGTAGAAAGCAGCGTAGAGGCATCCGTGGTGTTGAAAGTTCATGGCGCGACAAGAAGCAAATGAGTTGAATCGAGCGAAGCGGCGGTGGTTGGTTCACGTAGAAAAGGTTGATCATCGGGACTTCATGAGAATCAGTTACCCCCGCCTTAGTTTCAGCGAGGGGCGACCTTCACCTCGGTTCACCAGGATCTACCTCACCACTTTAGTCACTTGAGGCTTGATGATGGGCCGCCTTATATATTCTTGTTGTAGGTGATATACCACCAATGTATCTACCTCCTCCGACTAATGTGTTTCCACCCGAGCTAATGTGTATCTCCCGCCCCACCACGATAAGCTACCTCATTCTCTACAGTGATACCTTCGCGTGACAAACATACGCCTCAAAATTACAAGTTATCCACCTCGACTTACTAAGCGACCGTCACCGTGAGTTGACCACGGTATGGTTTTGGTTATCCACGCTATGGACCATCAACCTTACCATGCTTCACCTCGTCACCAAGGATACTACCGCTTACCATCAAGTACCGCCCGGTGGCTCTCGCCGATAGCCATATCCACCACCAATACTACTCAAGCGAGTACGCTTTTGGATACCCTCGGTTTACCCACCGGTTGTTCCACGGTTAGACCACGATTCATGATCAAGCACCTTCCGTTGATTGGTATACGAAGTTGAAGAAAACGGGTTCAAGACTTCTTGGTAGCGTAGAGCTAGCAAAGGCAAATATGTGGATAAAGCTTTGAGAAATCTTGTAAGGCGTGAGCGTTCTGAGGCCGAGATTGCACAACTAGCAATGGTTTTCTACTTGCACGGCGGGAGGTGGATAGAGGCTATAGAAGTAGGCTGGGGCAAGATATTAGATTGGGAAGTGTTTAAGGAATTGTTCTACACACGAGTACTTCCCACCATCGGTCCAAGCAAACAAGGTAAGTCAATTTCTAAACCTCAAGCAAGGTCTACAGATGACCCAGTAGTAATTACTATGGCTTTAATCGGAAGATTTCGAATTTAAATCACGGTTATGATAAAAAAGAAATGTGCAGTCATATATTTCGTTTTTATCGGATAAAAAAAATTAAAAAAAAGTAGCTGAGGTGGAACCGGAACGTGACTTGCAGATACGGTCGGTAAAAGAAAATGACCCTAAAAGAAAATTACCAAGACGAATAAAATACACCCTAATCCAGGGGCTTCATCTTCTTTGCCTTTTGTATCCGAGCCAGGCTAACAGCGCAGTAAGAATTTAACAATCAGGTGCACACATTGCGTTGAATTAGTTACCACCGCTTTGTTTTTGGCTGTAAGCTTAGGTGGTGGAGAGGCCGATTTAACCGGAGACCTTGTTACCACTACACCAGCTGCTCTAATTCTCTGCATTTCCGGCCAAAACCTCTCTGCCGGAGGCAACCACAAAAGGCGTTGCACTTTTCACTCTTCCTTCCTCCTTTTCTCTAGCGATACGCACCTCATCATCATCATCATCTTCTCCGAGCATTCAGCTAGCAGCTGAAAAAGTTGTTGAATCGGAATACTGATTTTCTGTTAGCTTGTGGATTGTTGTTATGGCGCTGTCAACTGCGGACTTGCCTGCTATGTATACACTTCTGGTCAATTCTATGAGCGGCGACCAAAGTGTGAGAAAGCCTGCAGAAGCTGCTCTCGCTCAATCTGAACAGAGACCTGGTTTCTGCTCTTGTCTCACGGTAAATAGTTGTATTTGACACTTCTCCTGCTTCTAGGGATTTAGGCATTTGCATTTTCTTTGGCTGATTGCGATTTTAGCACTCATTTGTTTTTTCTTCCCTGACGAAGGAAGTTATATGTTCCAAAGAATTGGAGTCTCAAGTGACTGTTCGACTATCCGCAGCTGTTTATTTGAAAAACTGCATTAGTCGATATTGGAGGCACAGGCGTGATTCGTGAGTTTTTTCCCCATAATGTTGACGTTTCTTACTTTTTTTGTGCTGATCGAATCTATGTGTCTGCGTGGTTAATTTTGTGCTAGTTAGATGACTCTGTACAATTGCAGTTGTCTGTTTGTTATGGCCTTTAATATCAGTAAAATGCAGTTCCTATAGTTTGGATTTTGCTCCTATGCTAATTTCTGATGATATTTTCATTATTTGCTTGATCTTTGTTGGTTCCTTGCTCTATATGGATACATTCTTGAGAGAGATTTTGTACTGTCAAAGCTATATCCTCCTGTTCCCAATGTTTGCAGGGAATAAGCAACGAAGAGAAGATGCATTTGCGGCAAAGACTTTTGCTGCATTTGAGAGAAGAGAATGAACAGGTCTAGTTCAAATTTCCATTTTTGTTTTGTAATTCTTCTCTTGCCATTTTTGGCATACTTCATTTACATCAACCACCTTGTCAATTGTTTTTCGTACATTTCTGAGTTTAAGGCCCTGAATTGGTTTGAAATCCCTATAGAAAGTGACGAGTTGTGAGTTCTTATGGCTTGGTTATGATGAATGCATTCAGTGATTTGATTGTAATCAGTTGTTACTTGTTCCATCTCTGCTATTTGTGCCTGATGAACTGTATGCCTATTCAATTACAGGTATCTAGAATGTTAGCTCTGGTGATCTCAAAAATAGCCCGAATTGACTACCCTAAAGAATGGTAAACTTTATGCTCTCATCTGCACAATATATGCATCGTGCTATCGTTCAGCAAACTTCTTAACAATTGATCCTGCTATCATTCCATGATACTTGTAAGATTTTAATTTTACAGGTGCTTCATTATCCTACCTGTAGGTTGTATATATTTGTTCACTTTCTTATCACAATGCCCCTCTGAGGTGTATGCCTTAACATGTTGAGACAAATTTTGACCTCCTAAGTTCTTTCCTTTACAGTTGCATAGCAGTGTGACAATGTCTAGTTGATCATCTATGTGTGCTATTTAGTAACAGCAGCAAGTTGGGGAATGTATTTCAAAAGATGGTTAAGAGGTTTGTTCTGACTAATCCACGAAAATTTGAGTTTTGGAAGTGTTTAAGCAAACTATCAGATAACACATAACAGATGCCATGTTCTTCCTTTTAACTTAATGGTATATACTGACAGTAAGAGGAACATGATTATTGGAGGTGGTTCTAGTTTGTCTAATCAATTAAAGTCGAGAAAGATTTCTTCACTTATCTACAACTGGAGGAAACATTCTCATGCTGCACTCAATATGTTATCTAAGCGCAAATACAGGGGCGGGTGCCTCTAATTTTATGCATAAATGCTTGATTCCTGTTTAGGCTCTATCCGTGTATGCATAAAAATGTTGATAAGATGTTCTCTGCTAAAATATTCTTTATGGATTTTATCAATTTTGCTTGATTTTTGGTCAGAATTGATTGATTTATGGTGCTTGCCATTTTCCTTTTCCTTTTCCTCCTTTCACTACCTTTTACCCCTTCTGTGTGTATTCATGTAAACTAGTTGTGACTTTTGAACAGGCCAGAACTTTTTCTGTCTTAGCACAACAACTTCAAATGTCTGGCGTTCTTAGTTCCCACAGAATCTTCACGATTCTTTTCAATCATTAAAGGAGTTGTCAACTAAGCGTCTACCTGCAGACCAGAGGATTTTTGCTGAGGTGCAGACTCTGGAAAATTTTATTTTTTACTTCAGTTCTTAATTTCTTTTCATTTATAGGGAGAATCGCTCTTTCTCCATTTTGTTTTCCGTTAATTTTAATGGCGTAGTTTTCGAATAGAGGTACAGTTTGCAAATTTTAGGACAGGTATCATTTCCAAAACCAATTTAAACATATAACATTTTTTAATAGGACATCTCCTTTCTTATCCAATCATCTTGGTCAGATCTTGGCAAATAGTTGCTGGAAGTTGAATGCAGGGAAAACTTTGCATGTTATATGAATCACTAGCTGAGGCTGATCACTGGGTATGCATGCTTGGGTAAAATGCAAGTCACATTCATTTCTGTAGGTTTCGGGGATTTTTTGGACACTGGAAACTTGTCTATGTGATCATCTATGAGTTACTAATACTTTTTCTAGATAATGTTCTTGCCTGTTTCTGGTTACTAGAAAGTCTCATATGGTTTCTGTTGGTCATCCTCTGCTGGTAACTGCTTTCTATGATCTCTCTCTGCACTCTTTTGGTTGTTTAACTACTGTTCTTTTGCAGATCACGATTCAGTTATTCGATTACTGCTGGCATTTTGGCAGACAGATATTCAAACAATTCTCCATGGTTTTCAATTCTTGTCCAAAATTTAGAAATCACAGTGGTGCTGATTTACGCCAAGAAGATCTTTACCTTACTTGTGAAAGATGGCTTCTTTGCTCGAAAGTTGTACAACGACTGATAGTTTCTGGATATAAGTAGACATGCAAAGGAGATAGAGGTTGTTGATTGACAGCAGTATTGCATTTATTTTGATTTTCAAGTCCCTTTTTTTTCTTGGGAAACTTAGTGACTCTCGAAACATTAGCAGTTGTCTTAACTTTAAATTTTAAGCTGTATTAATCTTGTTTCAGGAGGTAAGACAAGTCATGGACGTCTGCCCTGCGTTGTTGAATGCAGTTCAATCTTTTCTTCCGTACTGTAAGATTTGTCCCTTTGCTGACATGTTCTACTTTTAAATGTTTTTAGCACAAGGTTTTTATCCTGTTCAATCTCTTTATTTTGATCACGGTTTTTGAGGCTAGGATTACTTGTCTAAGCTTGCCTGAATTTTCTAGTCCTGTAGTGTATATTGTAAATAATCTGCATAGAACACATCTGTGAGATTTCAAGTTATGCTTTTCAATTAATCTTTGATATGCATTAGATCAATTTAACAAATGCTTGCATTATGGATTAGTTATTATTCAGTTATAGCTGTCTTATCTGGTTTACAATCAACAGATTCCCTGGTGATGCTTCTCATGGAGCTATAACCTTTAGGACTGTTACGGCACTGTCATGTAAGGCGTTTGAAACAATATAAATCATAGGATTAAGTCTGGGAGGTTGTTTTCAAGGTAGGCAGATTTCTTTGGCGTGGATATGTCCTATGGGAACTCCTCTTTAAGTTCAACATTATACGTGTTATCGCTTTTGTGGTTCCATTCTGCACCAGTGATGATGTAGCGCTTACTCTTGTATGAAAATCACTTTGTAAGAGTATATAGGAGTGTCTACTTGAAATTTGACTTTCAGACCTTGTTAAGTACTTTTAAGTTGACAAGGTAATTGTTACATGGAATCCTCTATTTTCACCTCCCTTTTTGCAAAATGTGTTTGCTAGTATAATATACTTTTACCTTTGAATCGGCATCTGCACCATAATTTTGAACCGACGAAAAAGAGAAGAAAGTGTAGAAAAATCTACCTGTTTAGATTCATGTCCATGCTTTTAATACTTTGTAAGCTAGTAGTGTTTACTTGCTGATTTTTATCGCAGTAGTTGCTTTGTGAATGGACAAATACATTGATACTTACCGTTTCTGGACTTGGACATACATTCATTTCTGTTTCTTTCCTGAAATTCCTACATCTTTAAGTTAGATATCTGACTGCAGATTCATCTTTCTCTGATCAACATTCAAAATTCTGGGTCTTCCTTCAAAGAGCATCGTCAAGCTATTGAAAATCCTTGTTGCAGTTCAGCTCTCACATCCTTATTCATTTGGAAATGAGATCGTCCGCCGACCTGTTATGAATTTTTGCTTGAACACAATCATTGATCCTGCGCCTGATATGCTGAAGTTTGAACAGTTTTGGTTCAGTGTATGTCAATGACAAAAATTGTTCTTGAATGTAAAGATTATAAGCCAAGCTTGACTGGCCGTGTGATGGATGAATATGGAATTACAACAGAGCAGAGAAAGAAAAACGTTTCTAGTTCTGTTGCAGCTGTATTGGGCTCCCTTTTGCCTAGTGACCGTGTGATTCTCTTGTGTAATATACTGATTAAGAGGTAAATGGTTCTGCTTGGTATATATAAAGTATGCTTTTAACAGTTGATATATATCTGACATATGAGTAGAGCTGTTGAGATACGTGATTGTTTAATTTTCAACTATCAGCGATCAAGAAATTTTCCTGTTAGCCATATTTTCTCGTTTAAACTCTTGTTCTTGAATCAATTATACTGATTCAACATCTATCAATGTTATATGGATACACACTCATGTATGAGCTCCTGTAATTTTAATAAGAATCAGAGTAGGCAGCGTGCATGAGTTACCTTGCTCTTAAATTTGAATTTTATCTGTTGTAATATGGTTATACATATGCATGAGTTCCTTTCAATTTGGAAAGAGGAGAGTAGGGAACCTCGTTAGTTACCTTGCTCATTAATTTGACATTTGTGAAACAGAGCAATTATTTGACATCTTACGGTTAAATTTCCTTTAGAGCTGCTTTTTTGATTCGGTTGGACCGATTGGTTGTGTAGCTTAGAAATAGTGGGAGAAAGCGGTGAGAAGGTACAAAAGAAATATCCATTTTTGGTTTGAACCTACAAGTATGAAGTAATTCGAGTTTTAATTGTTCTCATAAACATCTGGTTTCATTTATTTTGAAATGGATTGATTGAAATCATGGAGGTGAGGATATATATATATTTTTGAATCGATAATTCTCTACTTATTCCAATTCTTTTCTTCATTTGGTGCCTTAAGCCTAAACATAATATTAAAATAGCAAAATGTGGTCGAGAAGGTTGCTCTTCATAGTACTCGCGATTTGTTTTTTTAATTTTCAAATTAGTCTGTATGCTTCTTATATACACAAATGCATTAACTTATCACTGTTAATGAAACATGGAGATTTTAACACTCTTAGCTTGTAAGTAATTCAAAAGTCTATGCAAGTCTTTGCTGAGTGTGTCAACTGATCTCTCATCTTGACATGCTAGTAAACTATTTTCTGTTGAAACTTCTGTGACAAAATATCATTCGATTTTCCTCGGTCCTTTTATGAAATAAAGGATTTGATGCTAATATCCAGCGCTGCCATTTCACTAAATCATGCGACAACTTTCTGGCAACATTTGCTTGATCCTTAAATTCACATGTAATTTTGGAAGTAGTTAGGCGCCAATTTATGATTAAATTAGTCATAATAAGAAAACTGTCTTGTTGTATGCCAGAAGAGCACTACCAAATTGAGGCTATGAATCCCTCAAAACTTCAACATAATAGGGATGTGCTTGGCTAATTAGATGGGGGGGTGCTTTATCATTCAGAGGAAACAACTCGGTAGCTCATAGAAAGCGGCATACCGGAAAATAGCTACCTTCCTTTGATTGTGTGTATCCTTCAAAGAAGCCTAATTAATGAAGCATCTCTGCAGGTTTCAGCTGTCACTCATGTTCTTTATCTGGAAGTATTGGTCCAAATATAGCTCTAAATGAAGCCTCTTGAATTCTACACATATGGTTCTTTTTCCTCACTGTATAGAGCTACCTTTGTTAAAACTTGGGCAGTTTCTTGAAAACTTCGTTCAATAAACTTTTGGAGTTTTAAGTGATGCTCCTTCAACTCTAAATAACACATCTTGGCAAGATAGCGTTTCTTTCAGAGTCTCAAGGGTAAGTTTTTTTCCTCCTATTAAGTCTCTACTCCAAATTAGGAAAGCATTACTTATTCACTTCTGTTCCTCTTTTATTAAGCCAGTCAACTGTTCGTATGTGTGCATGTGGTGGCATATATGATATCCATGCACTTACCTCTTGGTCCTTCTTTGACTTATTCTTTGAACCAAACATCCTAGAAAACGAAAAATTAAGATGAATTTAGGTGAAAATTTTCCTTTTAAAAGCGACTTTTGGTTCTACATAAAACTTGTAGCCTTTTAGTTTGTAATTGGTGCATTATTTGTTGAATACTATTTCTGGCGTCTCTTCCTGATTCTGACTGTTAAGTTTCCTGTGCTTCTGCCAACTTATCCATTGCTCTTTAAACAGGTATTTTGTCTTAACAGCAAGTGACTTGGAGGAATGGGACCAGAGCCCGAATCATTTATCACCAGCAGGACTCAGTGATGTGGTCAGAAAAATTGAGGCCGTGTGCTGAAGCTCTATACATAGTCCTTTTTGAAAATTATTTTTGAAGTATGTGCACTTCATCATCTTCTGTCATTCAATAAATGCATAAAAATATCACTGTTAAAAGATGATGATATAACCGTTCACAACCTGGTCAGATGCTAGAGTCCTGTTGTTGTTTCCATTCTTCAAGAGGCTATGAGCAGGTGCCCTTTTTCAGTGAATGAGATAACTCCAGGTTTGCTTCTCAAAGAGCGCAGCTTATAGTGCAGCTGCATATGTCTACTATGAGTTATCAAATCATCTCAGTTTCAAAGACTGGTATGTAATTTTCGTGATGTCAGTGGTTGTATCTCTCTTTTGTAGTGGTCAGTGTTTATCATATTAAAGGATATGAGATATGTTTAACCAAATCGTATCTAGATTCTAAAGCTTCATTTTTGACATTTCCTATAGGTTAGACTTGCTTCATTTTAACTTTATATTCAGTATCATGGATTTTGATGGTTTTTATTACTGTCTCAAGGTTATCCTGTAACTTGCACTCCTTATCAATGTTATACAGGTTCAATGGCGCATTGTCTGTGGAACTTTCTAACAACCAGCCACATATGAGAATAATCCATAGGAAAGTTGCTTTGATACTAGGGCAATGGGTCTCAGAGGTATGTTTTTACAATTCTTCTTGGATTCAATTTCACGTTCTAGTGTCCAAAAGGTATTGGATCCTCTCTTTACTGTTTGTTGTAGAATTGAGGCGGTAATATTTCACTTCATCAATCCGAGTTCAAATTAATCTCAAACTCGGTTGTAGATGATGCTCATTATCCAGTTGACTCTTAGTGCTTCGACTTCTGGAGACAATTTTGCGCATGTATGTATGCATGCAGGTGTGTGTAATAATCTACTTGGATGACCAGGGCAGCAGGTCTTGTTCATATAACCAAAAGAGAATGTGGCTGGGTATGGGTATTGGATAGGGCACCATATATGTGTGGGATTCTTCAATAAACTAGCAGGCAGGTTTTCTTCTATATACTTGGGTATCACGGAGTAGGCTTTTCTGATGTACTATGATCTTAACTAATAAAAAAGAATAAGAGAAGGCTATACTGTAGCACCAATTTCTATGATAACTAACGATAATAAAATGTAGCAGCAAAAGATGGCCTGATAACTAGATAAGATGGCAGCCAATTAAAGAGCTGACATGTTAAATCTAATTACATCTCTCTCTCTCTCCCTTTCCACCTCTCTTTCTCTCTCTGTTTAAATCATAACAGTTCTGGTGCATATGAAATTTGTGAATTTTTACAAGGTAGAAAAACAACTTATTGGCTTCAGATTTCATGTATGTATGTATGTGCATGGGTGTGTTAGTTGACACCATGTCGTGAAATTTGCTTGCTTAGTTTGGGAAAAAGTCTGCACTTCATTTTCTGCGTAATTCAGTGGCAAAGTGTCAGTCAGAAGTCTGAATATATTATTCTTGGTGAATGGTGGTCTTAATAAAAATAAGAGAAAAATTATTCTGGCGCCAATAGTCTTATGAAAAATAAGAGAAAAAATTATTCTGGTACCCGTAATGTGCATGCATCAGCAAGTGCTAGTGCCATTTCTCACGGACTTGCCCCTAGAAAAGGGGAAAAACGTTATCCATTGTACGAATTCTGAATATGGTTTTTTATTGGGAGTGATCAGCAGTTGCTTTAGATTTCCTTTGAGAGTCTTTGGCTATTCACTTTTCTAAAAGGCTAGATTAATGAGAAGTTACAGCGAAAGGCGTCACATATATTCAATTATATCTCTCTAGTTGGTGTACTACCTGGCTTCAAATTCTTGGCTGATTTGATGTTGATGCTTGATGTCTGCCTTCACAGATTAAGGGGCGATACCAAAGGGCCTGTGTATTATGCTTTGATCAGACTGCTTCAGACCGGAGACTTGTGTGTTCGGGTATCTTACGGATTTGATCCACTTCTCTTTATGGATTTAGATATGCAGGATAAGTGACATGTTTATTAATTATATTTCAGCTGGCTGCATCTCGATCTTTGTATTTTCATGTTGAGGATGCTAACTTCTCTGAACAAGATTTTCTACCTCTAATGCCAATATGCTGGGACTTAAGCTTCAAATTGATTGCGGAAGTTCAAGAATTTGACTCGAAGGTTTGTTACATTGTCTTTAGCATTTAGATATCTCTTTGATTATGAATTCCTTGATATACACCTCTTTCATACCTTTTAGGTGTGTTTTGTGTGTAGATACTTTGAACTGTATTTTCAAGAGATCTGTTGCTTAACAAGTTTCATTACTTTTTTTACCCTTTTATTACTTCCTCCATCCTTAAATGTAAGTCATCCAGAGTTTTCGCACAACTTAGTAAAGTGGTTCAATGTCATAAATTTTAGACTATAATGCATAATACACCCTTTGACTATCATTAATGCAATAATTGTAAAGTAAAGAGAAGTGATTGGATAGGTTTAAATTAGGGGTAAGATGAGGAAAAAGGCAACTAAAGCTCTCTTGGTATTATAAAATGACTTACACTAATGGACCAATAAAAAGTGCCAGAATGACTTACATTTAGAGACTTAGGGAGTATTATTTTTTTACTTCCAGGATACAGCTGTCTAGCTACACAAATCAAGATATAAAATAAATCCAGCTTTCCTACTGCATTAGGTCATGCAAATCTGCCTATTCTATTTGCATCTGTCCGCATCCACCGAGGCGAGGCCCAAGATAGATCCTCCTGTTGTTTAAGACCAGCCCAGTTATCTCAGAAAGTGTAACTGAGCATCCATGCGTAGTTAGTCTGACTTCTGTCCTGCCAAATGGTAGACAACTGTCATTTTGTAGCGTGATGAAAACAGTTAGGAGTGTGCTTGCAAACCTACCACTTGTGCTAGACCAGAAGAACGTCCCAATTGCATATTCCCATTCATTGCCATCGAACCTGCAAGAACCTTGAAGCAAATATTTTAGGAGGTAGTGCTTATCGAAAAGCTTGGTGGTGTTTTCATTGGATGTTGACATTACAAAATCTTTGGTGCTAATCCCTTACATGCGCACCATTTTCATGATATTGCAAACCATACTTTGAACATAAGTGTTCTAAAAGTCGGCCTAGTCGCTAGTCGGCCCTCCACCGACCCGATTACACACTAGTCGGTCTGGCCTGTAGTCAGGCTCAAGTCGGGCTCAACTTGGGCTAGTCGGAAAACCGGCCTAGTCGGGTAGTATAATATCTAAGCCCTAAAAACAAAAACAAAATTTCATTTCTCTTCCAATGAATTTATTTGACTTTTGTTGGGTCACACTTTTAGTTTAAATTTAACTTGAGTACTTGACTTTGTAATTGAATTTTTTGGACGTATGTTAGTATGTATTATTTTGTGACTTGAATTTTTAGATTTATGTTAGTGCTTAGTATTACTAGAGTAGTACTATCATTATTTTTGGGGTTTGTAGCAGTATTTTGTTTTTGTTTTTGTCAGTTCAGTATTATCTTTAATAATTAAAAAAATCAAAAACCGCCTAGTCCCGACTAGTCCCCTGCCTAGCCGACTAGTCCCTAGTCCCCACCGGCCGCCCGACTAGCCTAGCGACTTTTAGAACACTGTTGAACATACAATCTTCTCTTACCCAACCTCCAGCCTTTGCTTCTCTGCTATGCTTAACAACTTGAACAACATGAGGGGAAGGGAGGCCTTACTATCAGTTATTGCTGCCACTCATTTAGGGTGCTGTTAACCAACCACTCTACCTCTGCATTGTCATTTCCACGTTCCCAATTTCACAATATCAGTCTCTCCAGTGGCTCTTGGCTGACTTAAAACACCAACCTAGTTGCTAGCGCGTTGCCTTGTTCAGCCATTCAGGATGCTTCCTGGGATCTCCTTCATGCCCAGTATAACTCACCGTAACTTGGTCCGTAGCTGCAGCAACCTTCTCCGTTACCAATGAAGTTCAGTGTCAAACCTAAACCTGCCAGGAAGTTGTATCTTGTAAGAGGATAATATGATAATATGCACTAGGCCGATACCTTGTTGGTATTTTTTGTAGCTCTTTGATACACAGTTTTCTTTCTTTTTTTAACATAATTGTTTGGCGCAATTTGAATATTGTTGTCTTGTTTTTTTATTTATTTTTATTTATTTTAAAAGGGAACATGTATCTGTATTTTTAGTGAAACCGACCGCAATCTCTTGCATAGTATACCATCGATGGTGTCTGCATACCATGACTTTGTGTGGCTCTTGTAGAACAAGCACCAGGCTTGTGATAGGAAATGATTTTAAATTTTGTTTATTGGAGTTATTTTCTTTCTGCTTTGGAGATCAAATCACCCTTCTGACTATTCTTTTTGCAAAAATGTTTTTTATATCTACCCTCAACAGGTTCAAGTCTTGAATACAATCTCTGCTTTCATTGCACGTGTGAATGACATCAATCCTTACGCAGACAGGCTGTTGCAGTTTTTTCAGAAGGTAATTTGATGAATAAAGAGTCTAGGCAAATGACTTTTCTCAACCTTAACTGCGGATGTAGTAGTGAGGTTTTGTGTTTCCTATCTGTTTATCCAAATATGAAAGGAGGCGGAGGATCGGGGGTCCTCTCTTCCCAGTTTAACCTTATGTTATATTTGTAGATGTTACAAATTAAGCAATATGTCCCTTACGTCTGGACAAGGCTCCTCTTTAATCAACATATTTTCTCAGTTACATCATTTTATCTTTAAAAATCAATTATCAGAGCAAATGATACCTTAGCGTGTAGGGAAAGGTTGTCGATTTGCTGGTCCGTCAGGTTACTTTGGATTAATCCCTAATGCTAATTGGTGTTTTAGGAGAGAGGACCCTTGCCTGTTGTTCACTCTATAGATCGAATATACATGTTTTATTTTTGGTGTGGGTGGGGTTATAATGATATTTCCCTGTCTGCTAATTAAGTAATTGTGTTAATATTTCAGACATGGGAGGATTCTGCTAGTCAAAGCCTTTTTGCAAATTCAGCTTCTTACTGCACTTAAGAACTTTGTTATTTGCCCTTGGTTATCGCTCACCTACATGTTACAACATGCTGCTTCGATTTTGCGATCTGTTATTGATGTAAATAGCCCAGATGAGCTTCTGGAAGATAGCATGCAGGTAAATGGAGTGTGTAATCAAAGAAATTTATTTGTGGTTTTATCAGTCTCACTCTGTACCTTTGGCATAGCTATGGGAAAGCGTGATCTCTAATGCACCCTCAATGGTCCCTGAGTTGCTGGGATGTTTCCCTTGCCTAGTGGAAATCTTGAAGAGGTTTTGAGCATTTGCAGGTTTCGTTATTGAAAACTTTTAGGACTTTTCTCGAATATATTGTGTTTATTGCTTACGCTTTATTTCATTTATTACTCGTTCAAATGCTTGAGTTGCTTCTGGTATAATTGAAGGTTACATAATTTTTAAGTGAAAGAACTTTTCTGAGCATGCATTGCTTCTACTGTAGCCAAGCTTCTTGATGTGGTTATTGGTAATGTCAATGAGAAAGGCCTAAAATCACATTCTTCCTGTGGTTGATATTCTAATTCAGGTAATCGATTCCTTATTGGAAATGCCCTTTATTATACACACACACAATATCATGCATGTACTTATGTGTACTCAGATACATGCAGATATAGATAAAATCTGTTCATATGTACATACTAGTACATGACATAGTGACATAAACCACCAGTGTAGATGTAAGAACTCGTGATGTTATTC
Source organism: Gentiana macrophylla (assembly GCA_026214975.1). Taxonomy (NCBI): domain Eukaryota; kingdom Viridiplantae; phylum Streptophyta; class Magnoliopsida; order Gentianales; family Gentianaceae; genus Gentiana; species Gentiana macrophylla. Next base: position 23,437,605 of record CM047810.1, read on the forward strand.
TTAGATTGATGATATATTTCTCATAGTTTTCAAAGTAGCTGCGCCTAAGGCGAGGAAATCGAGGTCTTAAAGCTCAGAAGGTAGGTGAGGGTAGCCTGGTAAAGTGCTGTATACAAAGAAAGGAATTGCGTGCGTGCACATGAGTGAAACTTTTGACTAATTAGTACTCCTGTCTGAGTTGGTGCATGCATGGCCCAGTTTTATTTGATATCATTGGGTGGTTAGGACATACTACATATATTAAGCTTGCAATTGGTTTGATGTGGCTGTAGCATACAGTTCTCACAAGCACATTTGAAGATAATTTAATATCTTTTTGTGGACTTTTTATTGTTTTTCTCGTCAATTGGCTTCCATCTTTCAGCTATTTCTATGATGCGGCTAGCATGCCTGTAGCCTAGCGACTACAAGTTTTTCTAGCGCTTTAATATCTGTGATATTTCTCTGCAACTGTATCTTCTTTTGGTGTGTGGGATTCCGTCTATAATATGTTGAGGAACTTACATTTATGTTTGCAATTTGTATCAGTGCTTCCCTGCTGAAGTGCCATCATTGATCAACACAAGCCTGCGACAAGCCTGCAGGTATATGGCCCGGTTATACTGTTGACTCTTTTTATGGCATTACATATACAACTCTGATCCTTTAGATTGAGCTCTGATGCTAATGTTGCTCCATTTGTTAGCAGAAACTGATCATCCTATGTTTTTGACTGCCGTGATGGTCATGCGTCCCACCTAAGACAGCTGTAAAAGCAACTTCAGCTGCTATTCTTGCAAGGACTTTGGTCATGAATACTAATTACCTTGCACAATTAACATCAGAACATTCGTTTCTTGCAACACTCCAGAGAGCCAAATCTTCCAACTGAAGAAAACATTCTCCTTTGCCTGGTTGATGTTTGGCTTGACAAGGTATGTTTTGATGTGTTCACTTATTTAATTTTTATGATAAATGAATTTGATTTGTGTGTTGAGGTTGAGAGTCATTATTTGTGTATGGTGTACTTTACGATAAACAGCAGCAATACTGTCTTATTTTCGTTATGGTTTCCAACTTTCCCGTTGAGTGTCTTCCCAATTTATTGCATTCTCTCTCTTTTTCCTTACACAACTTTTGTAGCACATAA